>CM019149.1:126310104-126332922 GCA_009733165.1 Naja naja | reverse complement strand
TGGAAAAGGGCTGCTGGCTGAGAATTAGAATGATGTGAAACCTGTATAGTTAGTCCTCAGCTTACAACAGTTCCTTTAGTGACTGTTCAAAGTTACAACATCACTGAAAAAGTGACTTATGACCATCTTTCACACTTACGGCCATTGCAGCATCCCTGTGGTCATGTGATCAAAATTCAGATGCTTGTCAACTTACTCCTATGTTTATGATGGTTGCATTGTCCTGGGATCATGTGGTCATCTTTTGCAACCTTCTAACAAGCACAGACAGGGACTCCTTGGGGTCCCATCAGCGGGCAATGCTGGCTGGCGGTCCCCCGACGACGCGTTTCACTCTGTCGCGTCCCTGAACTCTGGAACCAACTTCCTTGGGGCTCGCTGGGCCCCTTCCGCCATGATTTGAAGACCTGGTTATTTGACCAAGCCGGGCTGTGACTCAGGGGTGGGGTGTCTTAGATTTGTGGTTTTTAAGTTTGTAATCGGGACCATTAATTTAATTCTTTTTAAATATTTATTGTGCTTGTTTTTTTGTCACTTGAGTCTGGGAGATGGGGCACATATAAGTCCCATTAATAAATAATAAATAATAAAGTCAATGGGAAAGACAGACTCACTTAATGACCATGTTATTAACAGTTGCAATGATTCACTGTGGCAAGAAAGTTTGTAAAATGAGGCAAAACTCGCTTAACAAATGTCTCACACTTAGCAACATAAATGTTGGGCTCCATTGTGGTCGTGGTTGAAGAATACCTGTATTGTCAAACACATCAGATCTTGATCCATTTATTTTACTGTGTAGAAACATCAGTGAATTTGGCCACAAGTAGAATTATTTATTTTTATTGGACTTATATGCCGCCCCATCTCCAAAGACTCGGGGCGGCTCACAATTAAAACATACAATACAATAATTATTTAAAAAAGAATTAAACAATTTTAAGCCCAATAAAACCAAATTAAAATACTTAAAATTATCCCATGGCCCTGGTGAGGTAATCACAGCCCGATTTGGTCGAACAACCAGGTCTTTAAATTGTGGTGGAAGGTGCGGAGGTCAGGGGCCAGATGGAGGTCCAGAGGCAGTTCATTCCATAAGTCGGGACCGCTACAGAATAGGCTCGCCGGGGACGCCAGCCGACACTGACTTGCCAACGGGACCCCAAGGAGTCCTTGCCTATGTGCCCGCGACGGGGGTGGCACTCGATATCGGCAGAAGCCGCTCCCTTAAATATTGTGGACCCATGTCGTAGGACTTTGAATGTTAAAGTCAGAACCTTGAATCTCACCAGTGCAACCGGCAACCAATGCAGGCCGTGTAGGAGAGGGGTAATATGGGAGAATCGGGTAACTCCCATCACCACCCCGCGCATTCTGCACCAGCTGCAACCTCCGGATGGTATGCAAGGGCAGTCCTAAATAGAGAGCATTGCAGTAGTCGAGTCGCGAGGTGACAAGGGCATGAGTGACTGTACGCAGGGCATCTCAGTCCAGAACGGGCGAAGCTGGCGAACCAGCCGGACCTGGGCAAAGGCCCCTGGCAACGGCCCCACCTGATCCTCCAATTGGAGCCAGCATCCAGGAGGACCCCCAGGTTCTGCGCCCTATCCACAGGGGCCAACACCACCTGCTAGGTAAATGGAAGGCCACTCATCTGCTCCAGTTGCTAGTCTTAAACCTGACACATTATGATGAAATTGTATCTAATGGTGTCATCCCATTACTAATGGAAATTGGCAGGAGAGCAACATGTGGCCATGTTCAGTCTACCAAATCTGCTCATGAACTTTGAAAACATAGCACATCCAAATCGGGGGGGACATTACGGTAAGGGGGAAGAGACCAAGAAGGAGGCTCTATGGTGTTTTACAGCATTCAGATGCTGTCCATAATAATAGTATCTATATTGCCTGCCCAACCTCTCATACCATTTTGCCAATTGCATGGGACATGATGATGATTGTGGTGGTGATGATTAAAAAAAAATCTGCTACTTTCATTTAATTGGAAAGGGACAAAAGGAAAATATTGGTGGAACTGGTTTTGTAACTGGAATGGTACCAGGAGGAATTTCTTTTGTGGGCATAAGCTATTCCCAAGTATATGTTACAGAATAATTGGGGGAAATAGTGGTTACAGAACTAGAAATTTCTTGAAATCTAATGCATCTATTCATAAGATGTATTTGCTCCCTTATACAAAGATGCAGAAACGAAGGAAGTGTAAATCTTTTGAAATAAGTGTTTCAAAACACATTTTTTTTACCAGTGTTATTCCTTTGAAAGCTGGGCTTCAGATTTTTTTTTCAAAATCTTAAATCAGCCATGTTATACCAATTGCCCCAGGCTCTTTTCAAAGTGTTTCCCATCTTTTTCTCATTATGAGGGCCTGTGAGTCGGGAACAACTAGAGGAATAAAAACTGAGAAGATTGCAAGTGAAGCTGTACATCTGCATACCAACAGCAATAACCAATAAGAATGTTTAAGTGATATATGTGTAAAATTAAAAATGTTTTCATTTCTGCCAGTGATTCTGTAAGCATTGAGTAGGGGGTGGACATTCTCAGTGTTGTGAATCACTACAATCACTAGCAAACATTCTTAAGTATTATTACACTCTTCTAAGATCATTCTCTCTCTGGTTGCAGCTGCCGTGTAAGTTTGGACATCAACCATGTCAAAAATGCCTTCTGAATTCTACTGCCTCTTAACTTTCACTCCTTCCCATTTATATTTTAATTCAAGTTCTTAACTGTCACTTGATGTGTGCTATATTTGCTCATGAACTCAAGCATAACTTTATTATTGTAGGTTGGGATGCAGACCATTCAGACCATAGGATTTGGCCTTGATTTAAAAGATTTAGCCTGACTCACAAGCTGACAGGAATAACTAGCTTTGGATCCAAATTAGTGGAAGTTGTGAGAATACATTTAAAACTCATTCTGCTGATAAATTATATTCCTTTCCTTCGTAAACATGGTAAGCAGTCTGGGATTCGTGTTCACTGCCAGATCCCTTCATGGACTGCTGTTCCAACTCCAGGTGAATTCTCCTGACTATCTTAGACCTGAAATCAAAACCCAACACTTAGAATTCATTAGTTCAAAGAGCCTCTGTGGTTCAGTGAGATGGATAGTATGACTCTGACAGGTTGCTATGTGCTTCCATCTGTTTTGGATCTGAAGGTCAACTGCTACAAGCTGAGTATCTGGAACTGGCAGGGTTCCAGCACAATTTCTTTATGAAAGTGTGAGCTGTTATTTTACCTTCTGAACTTTCATCATTTCCTGGTGCCTTCCATTTAAAGGAGTAAATACTGGCTGGCATTTTGTATCACACAGAAGTTTGATTCATACATTAATAGGGATCGGAGGAAGAACTGTGATTCATCTTTCACTGGCCTTTTATACAAGATGGGAAGTGGAATTTCTGGGTTACTAACAAAATAAGATGCCTGAAATTGAGGGAATGGTGGAGCTTATAGTTCTTTGTGGCAATGATTCATCCTTGAGGAATCTATATATTTGATTGTCCCCAAATACAAACATGAAGGTAAGCAGGAACAAGTTAGCACTTTCTGTGTTCCAGAAGATATCACTATCCTAAAATTGCCAGTAGTAGCAGTCTTTTAATATGATATAATTTTTCAAGCTGGGAAAACAAGAAATGAGGTGTTACTGGGATAAAGTTACATTGATTTTCACAGTTCTGTATAGCATATTAATTGGAGAAAGATGGTTTCTTTTCCTGCGTATCCTCTAGGTTTAAAATTGATAGAAAAAATGATTAGGACTGAAATAACACTCCCTGTCTTACACAAACAATATACAAACTTATACAGCCAAAACATATGCAGGGCTGCGTTTATTTGAATTGAAAGTATCAGAGATACTAATTCTTGAAAGAGAGAACACATCTTTTATTAAAACAAAAAATATCAATTATCTTTAAAAAATTACAAGTAGTCCATGTTGAGTATCATTCTTTGGTATTGGAATTTCAAGGATGCCATTTGACATTTCTATCAATCCTATGTTCCAGACATCATGAAGACTTTTTTTCCTTAAAAGCCTCCTTCAAAGCAGCCCAATCAAGATGGAGTTTTAAACGATCTGACAAAGAATGCATGCTGTCTGTGTTTGAGGCAAAACAACAACAACACAGGATTAGAAGAAGGATCCTGAACACCATCCAGGATTAGAAAGCATTCTAGTATGCAAGCTAATGTTGCCAATGGAGACAAAGTCCCAACTTCGCCCATGTGGCATTTGTCCTTCATATCTGTTTAGGGAGCTTTGGTGCTTAACATCAGCTATATGTCAGCTTTCAAGCATCAGAGATACATAACTTATTTCTTACTGGCATATGTGAAGGCAGCCTACCTTTCTGCTAAGATACACACAAGAGATGATGCACAGATTTTTCATTCCCTGTGGGAGAATGCATATACTTTGATGACATTTACACATTAATATGATAATGATAAAAGATAACTATGAGGGAAGGCTGTATGTTTAAGAATGTCCACATGTAATTGCCTTTATGACTTGGTTCTTGGGAAAAAATGCTGGCCAGAGTTCAGTTAATCATGTAGTCCCAAGGTTGGGGATCATTACTCAAATGCCTGATGGAGAATGATTGTTACAGGTAAACCCTTCTGCCTATCACTTGTTGAATGCCTTAAAATGTGCCACTCATTCCTTGAACCAAAAGCACTTCCACTCCACTGTTGTTTACCACTTCAGGACTGGCACGATTGATTTGACAAAATCAATTGTGATTCTGACTTACTAGTGGAAGTAACATTTTCTTTTGACTCACTTGAGTTCTGCAGACATTAAGGATGATTCATTTCTACATTGACAGAAATCGTTGTCTATGCTGACTACCCAACCATTAAGTACTCCCCCACACCTGACGCCCCTCACACATAACATAGTTCAACACTGTTCCTGGAGTTTGTCTCATTTTGTATCCTTATTCGGAATTAAACTTTCCTTCTTCCTCAGTCTAGCTAACATAACAGTATCTAAATAAGGTTACAGCTATTAACCAAAGTCACTAGTTGCAAATTATTGACTGCTTCTTTCATAGCTCACAGGGACTTCAGAATGCAACAGAGGGACTGCAACCAAGCAGCTCTGGAAAATTTCAATCTCATTTGTTAACATTTTTTGCAATCAACCTTGTTTTAAGCTGTTAGTCTTTTTTTATTAATATTGTTTGTGTAGTGAAATCTGCCTGAAGCCAGCTTGCTCAAACCAGTGCTGATATACGGTACAATTAACGCTGTGTAACATTCAAACCTGGTACTTCTACTGGTAGTCCTCATTTAGCGACCACAAATGGGACTGGCAACTTGATCTTTAAGAGAAATGGTCACTAAGTGAAACTGGATATGCCTCCAATCTCAGCTTTCCTTTGCTTCAAAGACTTGCTAAGATCATAACAAAGGATTAGTTGCAAAGTTACATTTTCATCAAAACCATAATTAAATGGTCACTAAATGGGGCAGTCGGTAAACAAGGACTACCTGTACTGCAACAGCCAGTGATGTTAATACAGCAAGCACATAAAAGCAATTCTAGTGCCTAGTAGAGATGTTAGTCTAACTAGCAGTTAACATCCTGTGCCTCGACTCATGCACGGAAAGGATCATGCGTGTATCACAGACCACGGGATGCAAGGAGGAGAGATCGTCATACTGTACCTTCTTGCAGGCAATGAAGAATTTAAACGGATGCTGGATTATCACTTCGAAACACAAATCCTTTGACCAAAACAAGGACTACATTAATTGGAGAACTAACTTACTCTGAAGAAAATCCTTGCTAATAATCGCTCCAATAACATGCCAAAGCCAAATTTTGGTTAACAAGCACACAAGTGCATCTCAATTTTATGTCTGCAGTGGGCTAAATTTTAATCTGAGTCTCATTTATGCATGATTCTCATTTACGCATGATTCTGGATCACTGCAAGCCCCACATGCTGGCTGCCTCACATGGGAATGAGGTAAGCTTCCAACCTAGAATGGGTCCTGCAAAGGCTAAAATGGAGGATGTGTGCCCCAAAACTGTTTTTTTTTCAAAAGGCAACTGGACTTGGGTGTTTTTTTCCCCTTGAAGACTGAAGAAGCTTTTTGGATGAGAAGCAAAACTTCTACAGTGGGGAGTCCAGTTGCCTTTTGAAAAAGCACCCTTTGAGATAACCATGACCTGGATGACTGAAATTCTCCATAGATATGGAGGATGTGTGCACATTCATTAAGCATTGTATGTGCTTCACATTCATGTAGGCACAGCAAAGGGGAGGAGTCAATCTCGCTTTTTCCTGCATTGATGTATGAACTAAATTGCCACTCTGATTTGTGTTGTACTCCTTATTGCAGGGCTTAGAATAAAAGGATTCGGTGCCTTGCAGCTTGACGATTTGTTTTTCAGTATTCAGAATTATAGTCACATACACAATACCATTTCTGGGTTATCTGCTGTCTCAAGAATTCTGTATTGTAGCAGAACCCTAATGTGAAGGAAGTAATTACTGCTATTTGTCAGGAAAGTAGTCACCAAAGTAGGCAGTATCCTCTGCCTATTACTGCTGCAATACATGATAGATCAAGGGTTCCTAAACTTTTAGGAAGGCCATTACACCTTCCTTCAATGTAATTTTAACGTCTTTTTAAAAACAAAAACAAAATGAACAATGAAAACAATACAGTGGAATTTGGGAAATGTGATTTTATTGTAACAGTGTACAACTTCACATCTTCCCTGGCCTTTCTGCACTTCCCCAAGGAAGGTGGGAACTCGGACAGATAGACTCATGTTTAAATCTCCACATGGCTTCTGGCAAAAAAAATAGTGAAGCAGCAAAATATTTCAGGCCTAGCCAACTGGAAGTCCCCGAAGTGGCTCTATTTTCCCCTCAGAAAGGTAAATTGATTATCTTTCTATTTTCTTTCTGTCTCCACCTTAGAGAGAGCAATGTTAATCTTTTAATGCTCTTCTAAGTCTCCAACTATACAGAACTCAAGAGAACTTCTAAATCAGAGCTGGAATTTTTTTTCCAGATAAATACTATGGGGAGAGAATCAGATTGGGATTCTAGCACTATAAAAGGGAAGCCCTGAGCCATAATCGCCAGATACTACTGGGAGCAATGCAGAGACCAGAAAAATATGCTTATGGGAAAATAGGTTTTCCAACACTGGGAAAGTCACTTTTTTAAAAGGTTCCTACATTTCATTTAGTCTGAAAAAGTAACCAGTCCCAATCACTCCTCTTGAACCTACTGGTATGGATGAATTTTAAGAGAACTTTAAATGAATAACACCCTACAGTAACTTGCATGGGAAAAAAGGCTGACAGCATCCATACAAGCTTTTGTCTGCCAAGTGCTTTTAAGAACAAAAAGCAGAAGTTCTGTTCACGTAATGGCCAAAAGCTGCTTCTTTAAGATTGCATGGCTGGGCAATTGATGGATCTTGGGTACTGCTCTCTTTTTTTATCCCTGTTAGCTTTAATCAAACTGTTTCTGAACCCTGTATAATCTTTTTGATCATTGTCAATATGTTGCTCCTACTTTATCTTTTTGTAACTGCAAATCTAAATCCTAAATTGGAGGTGGGAAGCCCAGACATGGGATGTAGCATCTTTGAGTGTTGGTCCAGACCTAACAATTATGGGAATTAGCTTGAGTGTGTAGGGGGGAATCTAAAGAGTCACTTAGAGATCTAGTCACTAAGTTTGTATCTATTAGTGCTATTTAAGTTTAACAGGAGGAAAGGGAAGGACTTGTTGAAGAAATGGAAGGGTGATTATACATAGGTGGAATTCCGTGCTTATGGAGCCATTAATTTTATTTCTCCATCTCCAAATCAGAGGAAACCCATAATGTGTATTCCATAATGATTCCAACAGGGAAAATCAAGGAGTTGGATGCCCAGCATGTAAACAGAGCTGATACCTGGATTATTCTTACTAATTGACAAATCTCAGTCACCTCTTTTAGGTACAGTATTAAATCAGGTTTTCTGCATAGAATAGGGTACCTGGGGCCAGTGCCTTTCTCCAGCGTTTGCAGATTTTTGAACATACAACTGAAGTCTAGGTTCCACAAGGCTGAACCTATGGCAAAATTTCTGTAATAGCAGAGCTTTGCAAAACTGACCACAGCTTTTCAAAATTGGTATTAGTCACTATTCCCTTTCAATCTTGTCTTTGATTTAAAAGTGTACCTTCACTTTTCACTATTTCAGCTTCTGAATAGTAATTTGTAATTCACAGTTCATAATTCAACCCTATCTAGATGTTATCAGGAACCAGCTGGCTTCCATAATTGATTTTCTCATATTTCTTTTCATTAGTTTTAAATGACCTTGCTTATCTTTGATCTTGATAATATCGTGGTATTGCCTTGAAAACTTTGCAGATTTTAAGGTTGTGGTCTACTATCCCAGAAAGAAAAAAAGATAATAGCTAATTAGAATGGCCTACAAACTGACAGGTACCATGCACAAGAGCCATGTTATTTATCATAATTAGCCTCAATGCTTAAAGAAAGTGATGTGGCAAGATACTCTTGTGACTCAGCACTCTGCCTTGTTCTTTCAAAGGTGTGCAATTTCAGATATTTATGGTTGTAATAATCTTATGCAAGCAAGGGCCATTGAGCACAGTAAACACAATGATGTCCTTAGGATTCTATTATATCGTGCCATAAATTCCTTCAAATACAATTGTCCCAGTTGGGTATCTATCATATTTGTGCAGTTATAAAAATGATAATGTAAGATGTCATACAGATTAGTTCAGGTTTTTGACAGGATGAGTTTGCACTAATGTTCAAGCTATAGCAGATGCTTATTTGCAATAAAGACTTTTACTACACTTGTGCAGCAGTGAGCTACTACTACATAAGTGAGAAATGTAACTACTAGTGGTTTTTTTTTTTTCCCAGCCTGCCACTGCTGCTTACCCAAGTGGGTTTGGTGAATCTTTTCATGATCTTTCATTCTTTTTAATATGAAAATCTCCCGGTAGCGTATGGACTGATTTCAGGATATAATACCTTACTGCTGCAGCTTAATTTAGCTCCCAAAATAGGCTGATGGCAACTTTATGCAATGATCATCTTAAGCCATATATTTCTCCAGATAATCAACTATAAATCCTACCAGCATCAGCCAGTGTAGCCAGTAATGAGTTGGAATATGTTGTTCTATTACAATCCTCTGGTTCCTTAACCCTGCTTTATTGCCACACAGTGAAAAATTACCATAGGTCTCCCTCCTACCTTCAGGTTTGGTTTACCACATACCTGAGTCCATCTGGATATTCAGAGGAAACTCAAATAAATGCAGGAACTGAGCTGGTCTCAGTAATTCTTGACACTCCAGGAGGAAACCAATGGTGGCTTGGGAAACAATGAACTCTGGGACTTTTTCCAAGAAATGATCTGGTAAGTTCTTAGGGCTCTGAGGTGAGAGAAGCAGCAGTGGCTAGTCAGGTAATTTTCCACAGCCCAGCAAGTGCAAATAAATACAGTGCACAATGTTTTTGTGGCATACCCCATTGTGGAAAAAACTGGGGCTTGCTAGCAGTGGTGGGATTCAAAAAATTTTACTACCGGTTCTGTGGGCATGGCTTGGTGGGTGTGGCTTGGTGAGCATGGCAGGGGAAGGTTACTGCAAAATCCTATTCCCTCCCCACCCCACTAACCTGCTTTACAGTTCCGTTCTCCTGTGCAGGGCAACAAAAGAAGACCCAGCCGATCAGCTGGCACTCGGGAGGCAGAGAATAGAAGGGGGCAGGGCCAGTCAGAGGTGGTATTTGCTGGTTCTCCGAACTACTCAAAATTTCTGCTACCGGTTCTCCAGAACTGGTCAAAACCTGCTGCTTGCTTGCTAATGCAGTGTGAAAGCAAGGGAGGCACCTGTGACACCCCTTCTTCCTTTGAAAGATGAGACTGGGCAGGAATAGGAGCATCTATCAAATAGTTGTAGAGGTTGTAGGTGCTGTGATAATGCCACTCTGTCAGGGATAGAGAGATTGCCTGCCCCAAATCTAGATGCTTCCTTCCCATAAGAATCATCAGGACAGTGAACAGCCATGGTCCTAGGTAGTAGCAGTGTTGTCAGGTCATATACTTTTTAACTGTTGATTTGATTGATTGATTTGACTTGTATGCCCCTCTCCGAAAGGACTCGGCTCACAACTAAAACAGACAATAAGTTAATTACCTAAAACAATATTAAATACTACAAGCCAATTAATCTAAAACCCATATAAAATTCCTGAATTAAATTAAACCACCACCCCCACAAGAGATCAGCACAGCCTGGCCTGTTCAAAGAGCCAGGTTTTCAGATCATGGCGGAAGGTGCGAAGGTCAGGGGCCAGACGGAGTCCCAGGGTAATTGATTCCATAGGGTGGGCTGCCACAGAATAGGCCCTTCCCGAGGCACCTCCAAATGACACTGGGTGCAGATGGCACCCGAGGAGCCCTTGGAAAAGATGTGGAGAAGAAGAAGAAAACCCATCTATCATACTTTAGTTGAAAATCTCCCATCAGAAAGAAAAATGGCTATCATTCATGGAGTGGGATGAGGGAAGTAAAGAGTGAGTCTTTGTCTGTCACACCCACAGTAAAAAGTGCTACAGGCGCCTCCCTAATCTGCTGCCCTTCAATAAATTGAAATTGCAAGTCCCCAAATTCCCAGGTGATGCAATCATAGGCCATTCTGGCTTGGAATTCTTAGAATGTTTGTCCCAGAGCATCTGAGAGGCACCAGGGCATGGCAGGAAACAGTATTTCTCAGGCAACTGTGGGAAACAAAAGAAGCCTTCATAAGCCAGAGATCTGCCTCCAGTGCCTTTCCTGCTTAATTCTGCCCAGGACAAAGACCAAAAATGAGAGGATGTAGGAGATCTTTATACCTTTTGAGTTGTCCCAAACCCACATCTCCCCAGCCATGTCTTAGGTGCTGGAGACTTTTGGAGGAAAAGATGCTAGAAACATAGGCAGCCATGGCTGTAGATTCTGCATCTCCCTTTCCACCTCCATAAAGTTAGGCCCCTATCCTCTTCCCCATGTTGCATTATGCCAAATATTTGCATGATTATGTTGCATGCTGCTGAGGGTACGTGTGTGGGACCACTACATAAAATATGGGGCCAAGGGGAAAAACCTTTCTGGAATATCATTCCTTTTGGAATATCATTCTCCTGAGGTAGGATTGGCCTCCATCTTGGTACATTTCCACAAAGCCCTGAAAACATGGTTTTGTCAGAGGGCCTGGCGATCCAGGTTGATATGGAGCTGATCAAGTGTCTGTTGCAATTGTGTGATTGTTGCCACTGCAGGGTAGATTGGGTAGGATGTGTATGGGTCCTTACATTATGAAATTTTAATGTCAGAGTCACCATGCATGAGTTGGGCAGCCATGTCAATTTGTTTTATAAATAAATAGCCCCTGGACTCTCTTGCTAGGTACCACCTCCATTCCCCTCCCCAATGAACAGCACCAATTACTGACCTCAGTTTCTGGAGGTCAGGGTTTTTTTTTAATTCATATTTATATGCGCCCTTCTCCGGAGACTCAGGGCGGCTTACAATGTTTGGAGCACAACCCAATGTGTTCAGCAATAGCCTTCATTCCATTATATATGCCTGCTTATTACTAAGTGGCATTGTTACAAAGTCAGCTTATTGCCCCCAACAATCTTGGGTCCTCAATTTACCTACCCCGAGAGGATGGAAGGCTGAGTCAACCTTGAGCCTGGTGAGATTTGAGCCTGCAGTAATTGCAGGCAGCTGGAACTAAGTGCTAGGCGTTTAATAGCCTGCACCACCAAGGCTCTTGAAGTTTCAGTGGAGAAGACTGGTTAGTCGGTGCATAAGTGACAGGTAAGTTACCAGCATCTTTTCAAGCTTCAGGTGGTAGCCATAGACATGGAAGAGGCTTAAGGAGTTTTCAAGTCATTCTGGAAACAGCTGGAGAAGAAGCTATACCTTGGGATACCTTAGCAGATGTTTGCCCAGTTTCAAGAGTGCAGTGAGGCATTCAGAGATGGTAGCCTCCACCGGCTCCTCATGAGAAGTCTCATAGGTCAGGTATCTCTCTGGTAGATTCAATACTTTATAGCTCCACTGTGGGAAGAGTCGAGCAGGGAGGTTGTGGGACATCACCAGTATCTTGGCATCCAGGACTAGCACTCTGAAATAGATCCAACCCCACCCCACCCCCAAAAATGTGGATCAGGACAAAGTTGGTTTAAGTAGCAGTGAGAGAAGACAAGAACTTCCTTATGCTTGGAGAAGATAAAGTAGACAAATTTGTCCTTTGGAGGAGAAGGCAATTACGTAGCCTCATTTCGGGGAGAAACATGCAGTGGAGTCCAAAGATTTACACATAGAGAATGATATGAATAATACCTTAAGAGACAGAAT
Organism: Naja naja; assembly: GCA_009733165.1. Lineage (NCBI taxonomy): Eukaryota > Metazoa > Chordata > Lepidosauria > Squamata > Elapidae > Naja > Naja naja. The sequence continues at coordinate 126,320,466 of CM019149.1, read as the reverse complement.
TCCTTCTTTTCTCTAGAAATTAAGGCATTTCTTAATCTTCAAGAGGGAAATAATGCAAAATATATGAAGACAAAATGTATTCTCAAATGTAATATAAATCCTATGGAGAATCAGAGTTTTCCAATAAGAATCTGGCACCCTGAATGTTGGGTGGAATATTGACAAATATGTGGGTGTCATTTAACCAAATATTCCTCATTTAGGCACCAGGTGTTATCCATGATAACAGGGAAATGGTTCCATTTGGTGACAGAAAAGCTCTATTAAGTCATGACAGTTTATTCACACTAGTCATCCTTTGTTCTGTCAGGGGCCCATCTTCTTTCAGAACCAGGCCTCTGGCTGCATATGGAGTTTTAAGTCTGGCTAGAATTACAGTTTATATCTTAATCTCACTTTTCTGTCAAATAAGTAACATAAATGGTCCTCTAACGCCTTCATACATTTGTGGGGTAATTAGCTGGACCAAGGTTGCTCCACAAATGAGCGAAAACTTTTGGGAAACTAAAAGAATAGGTCCTTCAAGGATTGTCAACCAAAAATTTTCAGCACTAAAAAGTTGGGTCCTATATCCCACAAGTGCAAAATGCATTTCAGAGTCTCAAAACAAAACTTTTCATTAGAATTATGAGGCAGGAGAAAAAAAGCCCTGGACTTTAAGAGAATTAATGGCTTACCTCTTCTGCTGTTCCATGTCCCTCAGATCCCGTAGGACAGAGTGGAGTGCATCACTGGATGACTAAAAGAAAAAAACATGCTAAAATCACATTAGTAGTAACTCATGCCACTGAAGAAGAGCTTCCATCTTGCTCCAGTGAGCCTGTTCCCGGATCATTTATTGCACAGGGAAAGGTTGTCGAACTTTTAGGACATCTGCCCATTTTCTCCCCTGGACATCCTGCACTAAATGATCTGCTGAGTTTATGTTACCACAATTTATGGCAGGAAACCAAGCAAGAATCTCCTTGCCAACCAATAATATGGAAATGAAGAGCACCTTTTTCTCCTCATGTCCTCTATCCAGCCGCATAGCCTTATAATGAAATATTGTCCAGCTGCTTTCACAACAGTAGTCAATCAACATTTTGTATTGTGACCTTGTAAATTGTCTGCTGCTTATTTTCCTCATCCATTGACAGATGAGACAGCCAAGTTCTACCTTATTTATTTCCTGATTCCAGCAATCAGCTTTAATCCAGCCTCTTCAAATCTATGATGATTGTAATTTATAGATCACATGATGTCATATTTTTCTATTGTGAAATTTGGCACACGCCTGATTGATTCTATAGTGTCCTTAGCGTATGTTCTTGAAAATAAAGAAAATATAGGTTTGTTGGAAAAAATATTGTAATTTAAAAAAACAGTCTTTCTGTTGCTGGAAAAGGTAATTTCCTATACATGCATACCTAAGTCTATTTTTTTAAAGGTTTGGGATGTAATTATTGTCACAAATGCCAAGAATTGAGTTCATTCCCCCCATCTGCTCAGTGATGGGATTCAATTTTTTTTACTACTGGTTCTGTGGGTGTGGCTTGGTGGGCATGGCAGGGGAAGGATACTATAAAATCTCCAGTCAAAGGTGGTATTTGCTTGTTCTCCGAATTACTCAAAATTTCCGCTACCAATTCTCCAGAACTGGTCAGAACCTGCTGAATACCACCTCTGCACCTGCCCCATTCTGACTGTCCTTGTCCTCCTCTGCTGGTTCAGGTATCTGGTAACCCTAATAATGATATTCTCTCTTCTGGAGCGCCCATCAAGAAAAAACGAACTATCCCACTTCTTGTGACTTTTTTTGCAGCTTTTACTTCTAAAATGCAGTATACAGATCCATATCTGGTGTAACATAAGCACAAAGATTATATTAAAGCTGTTGATCTTAAGGGGGAGGAATCCCCCCGCCCAGAGTCCTGCAAGCCAGAGGTTCTGACCAGTTCTGGAGAACTGGTAGCGGAAATTTTGAGTAGTTCGGAAAACTGGCAAATACCATCTCTGACTGGCCCCGCCCCCATCTATTCTCTGCCTCCCGAGTCCCAGCTGATTGGCTGGGTCTTCTTTAGTTGCCCTGCATAGGAGAACGGAACTGGAAAGCAGGTTAGTGGGGTGGGGAGAATGGAGATTTTGCAGTATCCTTCCCCTGCCAAGCCCACCAAGCCACGCTCCACCAAGCCACGCCCACAGAACCGGTAGTAAAAAATGTTGAATCCCACCATTGCTTCAAGGACATTTGCTCCAAATCAAAGTCTTCACTCTCACACAACAATCCTACAGATACAGCAGGCACATTCCACGAACAAAGTTCATGTTGAACCAATCCAAATTCCTTGGCCAGGAAGATCACTGCAATTGTCTTTGCATAAAGTCCCCTGAAGCTCCTTCCTTCAACTCTGTCTGGCTCCCTCCTTCTGAGCCGGATCTTCCTTGGCTCCTCCGCCTTTGAGTCTCCATAGCAGTGATTCAAGGAAACCCACTGGGCAACTGGATAATTATTGTTCGCCATCCAGAGTTAAGTAATTATATCAACTGAATAAATAAATTAAATTAAAATGGAATAATAAAATAAAACAATAAAATCTTCTCAGGGGAGAAACTTCCAATGTTTTCTTTCTCTGCCGCTACCATTCAGAATCCACTGCTGAAACACACACACTGCAGCCACTCAGCTGCTCGGTGGTTTTAGAAAATAGAATCTCTGCGCTTTCTCCCACATATCTCTTGCGCATGATAATCTTTCTGCCAGCAGAGGGAGCTACTCCCTCTCCTTGTTCCTTGCCACACTTAAGAAGCTGAGAGTTTTTACAGCACAGCACTTGCTTCCGAAGCTAGCTTATTTTATTTCCATTCTGTCCCACTCCTCCATACAATATGCCCATTTAGGGCAAGTTAAACGATGATCAGGAATTCACAGTTCTTGCAGGAAGAACAATTCAGGCTTTGGTTTTTAATTTTCCTACATCCTGAAAATTAACCTTTTAACTTGTTCCAATCAACTGCAATAATTATATTATGCCATAATAACAGGTAACAAAAATATAAAATAAATAAAATCTCTTCCTCCTTTTGTTGTTATTTTCACATAGCAAAATACAATTAGTATTTCCTTTCTTAAACTCATTCTGGATTCAATGTTCTATAATTTTATATTGCTCAAAATGGCTGATATTGAGAGAGAGAGAGAGAGAGAGAGAGAGAGAGAGAGAGAGAGAGAGAGAGAGAGAGAGAGAGACACTTAGGATTTAAAATAACCATCTCCATGACCAAGTTCCTTTATTCAAAAATGAAGATGTGTTCAGACACTAATGAGATAAGTCTTTCAAATGAATTAATATCAAAAATGAATGTTTATCAAAATCAGCAATATTGTTTATCATATGCCAGATTCTTTCTGTTCTCATGTAACCCAACAACAGTATTACAAACCTTCCAAAAACATGACTTGTTAAAAGACATTGTTAAGTTTGCATGAATAGTCAGACGCGAGGAGTTCCAGCAAAGAGTTTATTTAGTGACTACAGCTCTGAATAGACCGCCCTGGCTTGGCTGGCTGCTCTTATAGCCTGCAGCCGTAGCTGCCAGCCAATGGGAGTGCAGGGTTTCTTCCCGCACTATTTAAACCAATACCATTTGACATTTTACAAGAACAGTTCAAATAAACCAATAACATTCAAACCTACATACATAACACCCTCCCCACTAGGTTCAGTCCATACCAAACCCCAACCTATCTAATGTATTCCTTTAAATAGGTGGGGCTCTTGCGTACGTTGAGACCTTTGTGGTTCAGAAGCTTTAACGTTCTCACCCAGTGAGAGGGAAATGTGTCTGCTGACATTTCCTGTTGGGACTTCCTGAGGAAGAAGACCCTGTTAGACTGTTAGAATCTGGTCTCTCCTCCCAACCCATCTCCATTCCAATGTCAGCACCCAAGTCAGGTAGTGATGTGCAATCTTCCACTTCTAAGGATGGATCTTGGCTTTGTGACAGGGTTCGGGATGGTTCCTGTCGCAATGGCTCGTTACACATGGGGTTGATTCCTGTTTGCTGATTTTCCTCCTGTTCCCCTCCTTCCCCTAGAAGGGACATCAGGTGAGGGACCTAGAGAGACAGGGTGATGTTCCTGAGGGAACCTGGATCTAAGTTGGTCAATGTGCCTGCTCCAGAGGAGGCCATCCTCTGTTTGTACCCTGTAAGAACGAGGGCCCGTGATGTGAGTTATTTCAGCAGGAATCCACAAAGGTTCACCTATAAGGTTCCTAGCATAGACAGAATCTCCCACACTAAAAGAACGAACTTTGGAAGTGGAATCCAGTGGTGCGCTGGGTGCGTAAGTGGGATGAAGGCGTCAAGGAAGACCTAAGTTTCCTGCCCATCAACAACTCTGCTGGGGACAAGTTATTTGATGGGCTAGGAGTGATGTGTTGAACACTAAGAAGTTTTTCAAGCTTCTCAGTGATGTCCCCAGGACCCAGCTGCTGAAGCTCTTTGGTGAAGCGCACCATGCGTTCAGCCCAGCCATTGGTCGGGTGCCCAGGGGCAGTGAGGGCATGTCTGATGCCCTGTTGAGCTAGAAAGGATTCAAAAATGTTAGATGTGAATTGAGGCCATTGTCAGAAACAAGGACATCTGGTAGCCCATGGGTGACAAACAATTTTCTGAGCTGCTTGATGACAGCCTCAGTTGTAGTGGATGTCATGGGAATTACCTCTAGCCATTTAGAGTATGCATCTACTAGCACTAGAAAAGTGTGCCCTTTGTAGGGCCTGCAAAATCAATGTGGATTCTAGACCATGGGCCCCTAGGACATTCCCATTCCTGTGGGGGCTGAGGTGGGGCAGGCCTGACTACCTGGCAATTGGGGACAAGATGCTACCCAGTTTTCAACCATTTTGTCAATACCTGGCCACCATACATAACTCCTGGCCAAACCTTTCATCCTTACAATCCCAGGATGACCCTCATGTAACATTTCCAAAACCTCCTTTGCAGTTTTGCAGGAATAACCACCCTGTTACCCCACAAAATACATCCTCTTAATACAGATAATTCAGTTTGCCTGGACTTAAAAGGTTGGGCAAGGTGAGGTAGATCTTGAAGAGGCCAACCTTTCTTAATCCAGCCCATAACAGGTGCTAATACAGCATCTTTGGTAGTTTCTCTGGCAATCTCAGCAGCATGGACTGGAAGCTTAGCCACGGTCTCCAGGAAAAAGGTGTGAGTTTCAAGTTCAAAGTCCTCCTTGTGGCAAGGTAGTGGGCAACGACTCAGTGCATCAGCATGTCCAATGTCCTTGCCAGGCCTGTGAATCAGTTTGTATGAATAGGCTGCAAGAAATTCAGTCCACCTCAGCATTCTTGGTGACAGGATATTAGGTGTAGGTTTGTCTCCTGCCACAATGCCTAATAAAGGTTTGTGATCTGTAACAATGGTGAATGACCTGCCATACAGATATTCATGAAATTTCTTAACAGCTGCAACAACTGCTAAAGCCTCCTTGTCCAATTGGCTATAATTCCTCTCTGCTTTGGACAAAGTGCGAGAGTAAAATGCAATTGGGGCTTCCCTTCCATTGGGAAGCCTGTGACTCAAAACCCCCACTCCAAAAGGGGATGCATCACAAGTCAGAACAACAGGCAAATTCTCAGAGATTGTATCAACACAGCATCAGATGTGATTAGTCTCTTAATACTGTTAAATGCTGACTGCCTTCCGCCCCCCAGATCCAAACAGCTTTCTTATCAAGCGTAATAAGGGCTCAGCAATAGATGCTTTGTGAGGTAGAAACATGTGGTAAAAGTTAATAAGTCCAAGGAAGGCCAAATCTGCCTTGCATCGAGGTTTAGGGGCTTCCTTGATTGCTTTAACCTTGGCATCAGTAGGATGGATGCCATGCTTGTCAACATACCCCAGGAACTCAACTCTGCCTGTTTTGAGTGTACATTTGTCTTCCTTGACTTTAAACCCGCTTGAATCTGGCGGAGACTTCTGAGTCTTTCTTGAAGCTGAGTGTCATTTTCAGCAGAGATACATCATCAAAATAAGGCACTATCCCTGGCAGTCCTTGCAACATTCTTTCCATAAGGCTTTGAAAAATGCCAGGTGCCACGCTTACTCCAAATTGTAGTCTTTACATTTGAAGGCACCTCTATGAGTCACAATTGTTTGTGCCTCTTCGCAGGCATCATCAACTGTTAATTGTTATATGCCTGAGCTCAAGTCCAGTTTAGCAAAATCACTGTACCCCTGCCAAGGAATGGAGCAGATGATCACAACTGGTACAGGATATGCGCGCCTGCTTGCAGCATGGTTAAGTGTCCTTTGTAGTCACCACAGATTCTCACTGACCATCAGCCTTTGACTGGTGTGACTAAGGGTGTTTCCCATCTGGAGTGGTCAGTAGGCTCTAAAACCCCTTGAGCAATGAGTTATCAATTGTGCATCAATTTTTTCCTTAAAGCAATGGGACCCTTCTGGGCTTTAAACGAATTGGGGCACCTTGGGGTCAAGCTGAAAGCAATAGGGGTCCCATATATTTCAAGCCCAGTCCTTCTGCTGAAGACCTCTGGAAACTCAGACTTCAAGGACTCTTCCCAGTCAGAACTGCTCACGTGATGGATGCCAGTCACCTCGATGCTGTGGCTTGAACCACTCGTCCCAGCAAACTTGGGCTTATCCTTGTCCATGGTCAGCAAACGCTGGTGTGGCCTTTTAAACTGCACGTTGAAATCTCTTCGCCCAACTACTGGAATCTTGTTCTCAGGTCTTTTATCAGTGCTACTTCTGAAATGGGCGTGGTACTTTACCTGATATACGCTTCTCTTTCTCGAGCTGCAACGAGCATCCAGGCAGTGGGAGGTGTAGTCTGCTCTGATAGGCTGGGCTTTACTGAAGGACGCTTTTGACTCCTCCTCTCCTCCCTACGCCCCCAGTTTAGCGAAGACGGCAGGCCGGCCAACACCGAAATGACAGAGTAGACCCAAGCTATCTCAAAGTCAACGAGGACACGAGGTCGAACAGGAAGAACCCACCCCAGACGGAAAGGGAGATGCCATCGAGCTCCCCCGAGAAAGCGTGATCAGGTAAGTACCAACGCCCATTCTCCAGAGTGAGCTGCCCGAGCATCCAGGCAGTGGGACATACCAAAGCTGGGCCTGTCTCACGGGAGGGACTGCCTGGGTCAAGACACCCCCCGGGCCGAAAGTGGACCTGTCAACACTCTCCTGCCAAAGGAAGGCCAGCCAAGCAAAGACATCAACCTTGTAATGCCGACAAATGGTGATGGCGAGGCCTAAGTGGCTGCTCTGCAGATCTCGGAGATAGGAGCCTGAGTGGCCCAGGCAGCGATGAAGCGGCACTGCCAGAGTGGGCGGTGATACCGAAGGCACTGGCAGGGACTGTGAAATGTATGTTGCAATAGTGGCCCGCAACCAGCCACCAATGGTAGAGGAAGACACTTTTTCCGCCTTTGGGAGGCTGGACTAAAGGAAACAAATAGAGCCTCAGACTTCGAAACGGAGCTGCACGCTTAAGGTAGACACGCAGGGCCCCGCGGACGCCCAGACGATGCCACTGGTGTTCCAGGTCGTGAGAAGGCTGCGAAGTTTGGAAGAACCAGCTCTGCGCCCTGTGGAAGGCCAATTCACCTTCGCATGAAGGTCGGATCAGGACGCAACACCACCCTGTCAGAGTGGAAAACGCAGAGATCGCTACATGACACGACAAGGCGGCAACCTCGAGATGCGCCGAGCTGAAGTAATCAACCAGAAAAACAACCTTATAGGTTAGGAATTGGAGGCTGATGGACTCAGGGGCTCAAAGGATCCTTTGTGAGAGATGCAAGAACCAAGGAGAGGTCCCATGATGGAAAACGGTGGACCACAGGAGGGCACAAATTGGTCGCACTCAAGAAAAGCCCTAATTCGAGGATGGTGCTAAATGGAAGGAAGGCCAGGCCAATGCACCACAGACGCAATGGCTGCCACCTGACGCCTTAGGGTGTTGGGTGAGAGGCCTTTGTCTAAGCCTGCCTGAAGAAAATCCAACACCTGAGCCACCGATGGAAGAAACGGATCCTCCATGGGAGCGACACCATGTAGAGAAGGACTTCCACGAGGCCTCATATATCCTGTTAGATGGGCAAGGCAAGCCGCCTGGATGGTGGTGATGACCCCTCACCAGAGGTTCTCCTCTCTAAATGTTGCCGCTCAGCCTCAAAACGCTAGTTGAAGCCACTGGTCTGGATGCAGGAGCGACCTTGGGTGAGACACACTTTGTGATCTGGGATCCTCCAGGGTTCTTCCGGGAGAGGCTGCGGAGGTCCAGAAACCACGGCCTCCTGGGCCAGAAGGAGCAGCAACTAAGATCAGGGAGGCCTTCTGCCAAAAGCTTTTGAATTACCCTGGGGATCAGTGGGATGGGAGGGAATGCATACAGCAGACCGGGAGGCCAAGGGCAGCGAAGAGCATTGACTTCCTCCGCGCCTGGGGCAGGGTATCTGGACACAAACCTGCTAAGATGAGCGCTGAGGGGGAGGCAAACAGGTCCACGCCTGGGCAGCCAACCTGAGCGCCAGCTCTTGAAACAAGTCGGGTGAAGGCGCCACTGGACGGGTCCACTGTTGCTCTGCTGAGCCAATCCGCCCCGAAAGTGTTTTCCACGCCCGATATATGTTCCGCTCTTTATGGAACCTAGATGGCGCTCTGCCCAAAGACACAGCCGCCTGCCTCCTTCATCAGGAGGACAGAGTGGGTACCCCTTGCCTGTTCACATGTGCCTCGCCGTGACGTTGTCTGTGAGAATGAGGACGGGTTCCTGGCGGATGAGGAAGGAAATTGCGGCAGATGGATCGCTCTGAGCTCCAGCCAGTTTATACTGTTCCGCTGTTCGCCTGCTGACCAGCGACCCTGACATGACCAAGACTGAAGGTGTGCGCCTCATCCCAACAGACTGGTGCCTGTGGTAATTATGAGCCTTTCTGGCTCCCATAGGAGAGATCCTTTGTTGATGGACGGATTTGTCCACCAAAGTAGGGAGAGTCTCACTTTTGTAGGCACCCGACCCTTGCTGTGGAGTTGCTGCACTGACCTTGGTATGGCAGGAGAAACCACTGGAGCCCTAGCATGGAAGCGAGCCCAGGAACAATAGAAATGGAAGAAATCAATTTACCTAGTAATGTTGACAAGTCAGCTAAAGAGACCTGCCTCGAGGACTAACACGGGCCAAGTTCCTTATGCTCTAAGCGATCTGGGGAGAGGAAAACCTTCTCTCTAGAGTATCAATAATAGCCCCCAGATGGGACAACCGGGTTGACGGGAGAGATGGCTCTTCTTCCAATTAATAGAAACCCGTTGCTGTAAAATCTGCAACGGAGTTTGGTGTCTATGTGAGCTTGTCTAGCTGAGTGGGATAAGATTAGGATATCGCCCAGATAACACTGGAGCCTAACCGAATGCCCCTAAGGTGAGCTGCCAGGGCCGCCAGGACCTTCAGAACGCTCGGGCCGAGGAAAGACCAAGGGAAGGGCCACATATTCATAATGGTGATTATTATAACAAAATCTAAGAAATTTCGAGGGCAGGCCAATTGGTATGTGCAGATACGCCTTTGTCAGATCGATAGAAGACAGGAAATCACCCGCCTGACGCTAAGAAGGATAGACTGGAGGGTGCTCATCTTAAATTTCGATAGACCAATGATCGTTAAGCCGCTTGAGGTTCAAGATCGCCCTCCAGCCCCCTGAGGCTTTAGGGACAATAAAGAGCAAAGAATAGAAACCCTGTCCCTGCTGGTCCTTGGGAACAGATTGAATGGCCCTGATGTGTAGCAAGTGGTTAATTTATGATTCCATCAAGGCCCTTTTTTCAGGTACCCTAGAAATGGGGCATTGCATAAAGAAACTTGGGGGGGCAGAAAGGAATTCTAACGCTAATCCAAAACGAATGGTGTCACAAGACTCCAGGCATCAGAAGTGGACAACTCCCAACGGTCAGCAAAGAAACGGGCCGTCCACCTATAGGGGCTAGAGCCTCCATTAGTGGGATCTACGAGATCCTACTTTGTGGTCCCCTGAAGCCCCTCTTGCCCTGACCCCCGTCACCCCCTCGTCTGAAAAATCTGACCTATCTGACTGTTGGCTGCCCCCTGTAACCCATCCCCTGAAGGACCTGGAGGAGAAAGAACTCTGGGAGTAGGGACGGGAGGGGCCTCACCTAAAGGGCTGAGAACCTACTGTCAGTACAACAGGAAGAAGGGAAGGAGGATCTTTCGCTTGTTCCTGGTCTCTATCAACAGAGATCTAGGCAGACCAAATAATTTATTGTAGAAACTGGGGAGGAAACGAAGTTTCATTTATTTTTACTATCC
>CM019149.1:126274188-126309104 GCA_009733165.1 Naja naja | reverse complement strand
AAAAGTGACTTATGACCATCTTTCACACTTACGGCCATTGCAGCATCCCTGTGGTCATGTGATCAAAATTCAGATGCTTGTCAACTTACTCCTATGTTTATGATGGTTGCATTGTCCTGGGATCATGTGGTCATCTTTTGCAACCTTCTAACAAGCAAAGTCAATGGGAAAGACAGACTCACTTAATGACCATGTTATTAACAGTTGCAATGATTCACTGTGGCAAGAAAGTTTGTAAAATGAGGCAAAACTCGCTTAACAAATGTCTCACACTTAGCAACATAAATGTTGGGCTCCATTGTGGTCGTGGTTGAAGAATACCTGTATTGTCAAACACATCAGATCTTGATCCATTTATTTTACTGTGTAGAAACATCAGTGAATTTGGCCACAAGTAGAATTATTTATTTTATTGACTTATATGCGCCCATCTCCAAAGACTCGGGCGGCTCACAATTAAAACATACAATACAATAATTATTTAAAAAGAATTAAACAATTTTAAGCCAATAAAACCAAATTAAAATACTTAAAATTATCCCATGGCCCTGGTGAGGTAATCACAGCCCGATTTGGTCGAACAACCAGGTCTTTAAATTGTGGTGGAAGGTGCGGAGGTCAGGGGCCAGATGGAGGTCCAGAGGCAGTTCATTCCATAAGTCGGGACAGCCTACAGAATAGGCTCGTCGCCGGGGACGCCAGCCGACACTGACTTGCCAACGGGACCCCAAGGAGTCCTTGCCTATGTGCCCGCACAGGGCGGGTGGCACTCGATATCGGCAGGAGCCGCTCCTTAAATATTGTGGACCATGCGTGTAGGACTTTGAATGTTAAAGTCAGAACCTTGAATCTCACCGAGTGCAACCGGCAACCAATGCAGCTGCTGTAGGAGGGGGGTAATATGGGAGAATCGGTAACTCCATCACCACCCGCCCGTCGCATTCTGCACCAGCTGCAACCAACCCGGATGGTATGCAAGGGCAGTCCTAAATAGAGGGCATTGCAGTAGTGAGTCGCGAGTGGTGACAAGGGCATGAGTGACTGTACGCAGGGCATCTCAGTCCAGAAACGGGCGAAGCTGGCGAACCAGCCGGACCTGGGCAAAGGCCCCCCTGGCAACGGCCCCCACCTGATCCTCCAATTGGAGCCGCGCATCCAGGAGGACCCCCAGGTTCTGCGCCCTATCCACAGGGGCCAACACCACCTGCTAGGTAAATGGAAGGCCACTCATCTGCTCCAGTTGCTAGTCTTAAACCTGACACATTATGATGAAATTGTATCTAATGGTGTCATCCCATTACTAATGGAAATTGCAGGAGAGCAACATGTGGCCATGCGTTCAGTCTACCAAATCTGCTCATGAACTTTGAAAACATAGCACATCCAAATCGGGGGGAGGACATTACGGTAAGGGCGGAAGAGACCAAGAAGGAGGCTCTATGGTGTTTTACAGCATTCAGATGCTGTCCATAATAATAGTATCTATATTGCCTGCCCAACCTCTCATACCATTTTGCCAATTGCATGGGACATGATGATGATTGTGGTGGTGATGATTAAAAAAAAATCTGCTACTTTCATTTAATTGGAAAGGGACAAAAGGAAAATATTGGTGGAACTGGTTTGTAACTGGAATGGTACCAGGAGGAATTTCTTTTGTGGGCATAAGCTATTCCCAAGTATATGTTACAGAATAATTGGGGAAATAGTGGTTACAGAACTAGAAATTTCTTGAAATCTAATGCATCTATTCATAAGATGTATTTGCTCCCTTATACAAAGATGCAGAAACGAAGGAAGTGTAAATCTTTTGAAATAAGTGTTTCAAAACACATTTTTTTACCAGTGTTATTCCTTTGAAAGCTGGGCTTCAGATTTTTTTCAAAATCTTAAATCAGCCATGTTATACCAATTGCCCCAGGCTCTTTTCAAAGTGTTTCCCATCTTTTCTCATTATGAGGGCCTGTGAGTCGGGAACAACTAGAGGAATAAAACTGAGAAGATTGCAAGTGAAGCTGTACATCTGCATACCAACAGCAATAACCAATAAGAATGTTTAAGTGATATATGTGTAAAATTAAAATGTTTTCATTTCTGCCAGTGATTCTGTAAGCATTGAGTAGGGGTGGACATTCTCAGTGTTGTGAATCACTACAATCACTAGCAAACATTCTTAAGTATTATTACACTCTTCTAAGATCATTCTCTCTCTGGTTGCAGCTGCCGTGTAAGTTTGGACATCAACCATGTCAAAAATGCCTTCTGAATTCTACTGCCCTTAACTTTCACTCCTCCCATTTATATTTTAATTCAAGTTCTTAACTGTCACTTGATGTGTGCTATATTTGCTCATGAACTCAAGCATAACTTTATTATTGTAGGTTGGGATGCAGACCATTCAGACCATAGGATTTGGCCTTGATTTAAAAGATTTGCCTGACTCACAAGCTGACAGGAATAACTAGCCTTGGATCCAAATTAGTGGAAGTTGTGAGAATACATTTAAAACTCATTCTGCTGATAGAGAAATTATATTCCTTTCCCTTCGTAAACATGGTAAGCAGTCTGGGATTCGTGTTCACTGCCAGATCCCTTCATGGACTGCTGTTCCAACTCCAGGTGAATTCTCCTGACTATCTTAGACCTGAAATCAAAACCCAACACTTAGAATTCATTAGTTCAAAGAAGCCTCTGTGGTTCAGTGAGATGGATAGTATGACTCTGACAGGTTGCTATGTGCTTCCATCTGTTTTGGATCTGAAGGTCAACTGCTACAAGCTGAGTATCTGGAACTGGCAGGGTTCCAGCACAATTTCTTTATGAAAGTGTGAGCTGTTATTTTACCTTCTGAACTTTCATCATTTCCTGGTGCCTTCCATTTAAAGGAGTAAATACTGGCTGGCATTTTGTATCACACAGAAGTTTGATTCATACATTAATAGGGATCGGAGGAAGAACTGTGATTCATCTTTCACTGGCCTTTTATACAAGATGGGAAGTGGAATTTCTGGGTTACTAACAAAATAAGATGCCTGAAATTGAGGGAATGGTGGAGCTTATAGTTCTTTGTGGCAATGATTCATCCTTGAGGAATCTATATATTTGATTGTCCCCAAATACAAACATGAAGGTAAGCAGGAACAAGTTAGCACTTTCTGTGTTCCAGAAGATATCACTATCCTAAAATTGCCAGTAGTAGCAGTCTTTTAATATGATATAATTTTTCAAGCTGGGAAAACAAGAAATGAGGTGTTACTGGGATAAAGTTACATTGATTTTCACAGTTCTGTATAGCATATTAATTGGAGAAAGATGGTTTCTTTTCCTGCGTATCCTCTAGGTTTAAAATTGATAGAAAAAATGATTAGGACTGAAATAACACTCCCTGTCTTATACAAACAATATCACAGCCAAAACATATGCAGGGCTGAGTTTATTTGAATTGAAAGTATCAGAGATACTAATTCTTGAAAGAGAGAACACATCTTTTATTAAAACAAAAAATATCAATTATCTTTAAAAAATTACAAGTAGTCCATGTTGAGTATCATTCTTTGGTATTGGAATTTCAAGGATGCCATTTGACATTTCTATCAATCCTATGTTCCAGACATCATGAAGACTTTTTTTCCTTAAAAGCCTCCTTCAAAGCAGCCCAATCAAGATGGAGTTTTAAACGATCTGACAAAGAATGCATGCTGTCTGTGTTTGAGGCAAAACAACAACAACACAGGATTAGAAAGATCCTGAACACTATCCAGGATTAGAAAGCATTCTAGTATGCAAGCTAATGTTGCCAATGGAGACAAAGTCCCAACTTCGCCCATGTGGCATTTGTCCTTCATATCTGTTTAGGGAGCTTTGTTGCTTAACATCAGCTATATGTCAGCTTTCAAGTATCAGAGATACATAACTTATTTCTTACTGGCATATGTGAAGGCAGCCTACCTTTCTGCTAAGATACACACAAGAGATGATGCACAGATTTTTCATTCCCTGTGGGAGAATGCATATACTTTGATGACATTTACACATTAGTATGATAATGATAAAAGATAACTATGAGGGAAGGCTGTATGTTTAAGAATGTCCACATGTAATTGCCTTTATGACTTGGTTCTTGGGAAAAAAATGCTGGCCAGAGTTCAGTTAATCATGTAGTCCCAAGGTTGGGGATCATTACTCAAATGCCTGATGGAGAATGATTGTTACAGGTAAGCCCTTCTGCCTATCACTTGTTGAATGCCTTAAAATGTGCCACTCATTCCTTGAACCAAAAGCACTTCCACTCCACTGTTGTTTACCACTTCAGGACTGGCACGATTGATTTGACAAAATCAATTGTGATTCTGACTTACTAGTGGAAGTAACATTTTCTTTTGACTCACTTGAGTTCTGCAGACATTAAGGATGATTCATTTCTACATTGACAGAAATCGTTGTCTATGCTGACTACCCAACCATTAAGTACTCCCCCACACCTGACGCCCCTCACACATAACATAGTTCAACACTGTTCCTGGAGTTTGTCTCATTTTGTATCCTTATTCGGAATTAAACTTTCCTTCTTCCTCAGTCTAGCTAACATAACAGTATCTAAATAAGGTTACAGCTATTAACCAAAGTCACTAGTTGCAAATTATTGACTGCTTCTTTCATAGCTCACAGGGACTTCAGAATGCAACAGAGGGACTGCAACCAAGCAGCTCTGGAAAATTTCAATCTCATTTGTTAACATTTTTTGCAATCAACCTTGTTTTAAGCTGTTAGTCTTTTTTTATTAATATTGTTTGTGTAGTGAAATCTGCCTGAAGCCAGCTTGCTCAAACCAGTGCTGATATACGGTACAATTAACGCTGTGTAACATTCAAACCTGGTACTTCTACTGATAGTCCTCATTTAGCGACCACAAATGGGACTGGCAACTTGATCTTTAAGAGAAATGGTCACTAAGTGAAACTGGATATGCCTCCAATCTCAGCTTTCCTTTGCTTCAAAGACTTGCTAAGATCATAACAAAGGATTAGTTGCAAAGTTACATTTTCATCAAAACCATAATTAAATGGTCACTAAATGGGGCAGTCGGTAAACAAGGACTACCTGTACTGCAACAGCCAGTGATGTTAATACAGCAAGCACATAAAAGCAATTCTAGTGCCTAGTAGAGATGTTAGTCTAACTAGCAGTTAACATCCTGTGCCTCGACTCATGCACGAAAGGATCATGCGTGTATCACAGACCACGGGATGCAAGGAGGAGAGATCGTCATACTGTACCTTCTTGCAGGCAATGAAGAATTTAAACGGATGCTGGATTATCACTGAAACACAAATCCTTTGACCAAAACAAGGACTACATTAATTGGAGAACTAACTTACTCTGAAGAAAACCCTTGCTAATAATCGCTCCAATAACATGCCAAAGCCAAATTTTGTTAACAAGCACACAAGTGCATCTCAATTTTATGTCTGCAGTGGGCTAAATTTTAATCTGAGTCTCATTTATGCATGATTCTCATTTACGCATGATTCTGGATCACTGCAAGCCCCACATGCTGGCTGCCTCACATGGGAATGAGGTAAGCTTCCAACCTAGAATGGGTCCTGCAAAGGCTAAAATGGAGGATGTGTGCCCCAAAACTGTTTTTTTTCAAAAGGCAACTGGACTTGGGTGTTTTTTCCCTTGAAGACTGAAGAAGCTTTTTGGATGAGAAGCAAAACTTCTACAGTGGGGGGGAGTCCAGTTGCCTTTTGAAAAAGCACCCTTTGAGATAACCATGACCTGGATGACTGAAATTCTCCATAGATATGGAGGATGTGTGCACATTCATTAAGCATTGTATGTGCTTCACATTCATGTAGGCACAGCAAAGGGGGGGGGGGAGGAGTCAATCTCGCTTTTTCCTGCATTGATGTATGAACTAAATTGCCACTCTGATTTGTGTTGTACTCCTTATTGCAGGGCTTAGAATAAAAGGATTCGGTGCCTTGCAGCTTGACGATTTGTTTTTCAGTATTCAGAATTATAGTCACATACACAATACCATTTCTGGGTTATCTGCTGCCTCAAGAATTCTGTATTGTAGCAGAACCCTAATGTGAGGGAAGTAATTACTGCTATTTGTCAGGAAAGTAGTCACCAAAGGTAGGCAGTATCCTCTGCCTATTACTGCTGCAATACATGATAGATCAAGGGTTCCTAAACTTTTAGGAAGGCCATTACACCTTCCTTCAATGTAATTTTAATCGTCTTTTTAAAAAACAAAAACAAAATGAACAATGAAAACAATACAGTGGAATTTGGGAAATGTGATTTTATTGTAACAGTGTACAACTTCACATCTTCCCTGGCCTTTCTGCACTTCCCCAAGGCAGGTGGGAACTCGTAGGACAGATAGACTCATGTTTAAATCTCCACATGGCTTCTGGCAAAAAAAATAGTGAAGCAGCAAAATATTTCAGGCCTAACCAACTGGAAGTCCCTGAAGTGGCTCTATTTTCCCCTCAGAAAGGTAAATTGATTATCTTTCTATTTTCTTTCTGTCTCCACCCTAGAGAGAGCAATGTTAATCTTTTAATGCTCTTCTAAGTCTCCAACTATACAGAACTCAAGAGAACTTCTAAATCAGAGCTGGAATTTTTTTTCCAGATAAATACTATGGGGAGAGAATCAGATTGGGATTCTAGCACTATGAAAGGGAAGCCCTGAGCCATAATCGCCAGATACTACTGGGAGCAATGCAGAGACCAGAAAAATACGCTTATGGGAAAATAGGTTTTCCAACACTGGGAAAGTCACTTTTTTAAAAGGTTCCTACATTTCATTTAGTCTGAAAAAGTAACCAGTCCCAATCACTCCTCTTGAACCTACTGGTATGGATGAATTTTAAGAGAACTTTAAATGAATAACCCCCTACAGTAACTTGCATGGGAAAAAAGGCTGACAGCATCCATACAAGCTTTTGTCTGCCAAGTGCTTTTACGAACAAAAAGCAGAAGTTCTGTTCACGTAATGGCCAAAAGCTGCTTCTTTAAGATTGCATGGCTGGGCAATTGATGGATCTTGGGTACTGCTCTCTTTTTTTATCCCTGTTAGCTTTAATCAAACTGTTTCTGAACCCTGTATAATCTTTTTGATCATTGTCAATATGTTGCTCCTACTTTATCTTTTTGTAACTGCAAATCTAAATCCTAAATTGGAGGTGGGAAGCCCCAGACATGGGATGTAGCATCTTTGAGTGTTGGTCCAGACCTAACAATTATGGGAATTAGCTTGAGTGTGTAGGGGGGAATCTAAAGAGTCACTTAGAGATCTAGTCACTAAGTTTGTATCTATTAGTGCTATTTAAGTTTAACAGGAGGAAAGGGAAGGACTTGTTGAAGAAATGGAAGGGTGATTATACATAGGTGGAATTCCATGCTTATGGAGCCATTAATTTTATTTCTCCATCTCCAAATCAGAGGAAACCCATAATGTGTATTCCATAATGATTCCAACAGGGAAAATCAAGGAGTTGGATGCCCAGCATGTAAACAGAGCTGATACCTGGATTATTCTTACTAATTGACAAATCTCAGTCACCTCTTTTAGGTACAGTATTAAATCAGGTCTTCTGCATAGAATAGGGTACCTGGGGCCAGTGCCTTTCTCCAGCGTTTGCAGATTTTTGAACATACAACTGAAGTCTAGGTTCCACAAGGCTGAACCTATGGCAAAATTTCTGTAATAGCAGAGCTTTGCAAAACTGACCACAGCTTTTCAAAATTGGTATTAGTCACTATTCCCTTTCAATCTTGTCTTTGATTTAAAAGTGTACCTTCACTTTTCACTATTTCAGCTTCTGAATAGTAATTTGTAATTCACAGTTCATAATTCAACCCTATCTAGATGTTATCAGGAACCAGCTGGCTTCCATAATTGATTTTCTCATATTTCTTTTCATTAGTTTTAAATGACCTTGCTTATCTTTGATCTTGATAATATCGTGGTATTGCCTTGAAAACTTTGCAGATTTTAAGGTTGTGGTCTACTATCCCAGAAAGAAAAAAAGATAATAGCTAATTAGAATGGCCTACAAACTGACAGGTACCATGCACAAGAGCCATGTTATTTATCATAATTAGCCTCAATGCTTAAAGAAAGTGATGTGGCAAGATACTCTTGTGACTCAGCACTCTGCCTTGTTCTTTCAAAGGTGTGCAATTTCAGATATTTATGGTTGTAATAATCTTATGCAAGCAAGGGCCATTGAGCACAGTAAACACAATGATGTCCTTAGGATTCTATTATACGTGCCATAAATTCCTTCAAATACAATTGTCCCAGTTGGGTATCTATCATATTTGTGCAGTTATAAAAATGATAATGTAAGATGTCATACAGATTAGTTCAGGTTTTTGACAGGATGAGTTTGCACTAATGTTCAAGCTATAGCAGATGCTTATTTGCAATAAAGACTTTTTTTTACTACACTTGTGCAGCAGTGAGCTACTACTACATAAGTGAGAAATGTAACTACTAGTGGTTTTTTCCCAGCCTGCCACTGCTGCTTACCCAAGTGGGTTTGGTGAATCTTTTCATGATCTTTCATTCTTTTTAATATGAAAATCTCCCGGTAGCGTATGGACTGATTTCAGGATATAATACCTTACTGCTGCAGCTTAATTTAGCTCCCAAAATAGGCTGATGGCAACTTTATGCAATGATCATCTTAAGCTATATATTTCTCCAGATAATCAACTATAAATCCTACCAGCATCAGCCAGTGTAGCCAGTAATGAGTTGGAATATGTTGTTCTATTACAATCCTCTGGTTCCTTAACCCTGCTTTATTGCCACACAGTGAAAAATTACCATAGGTCTCCCTCCTACCTTCAGGTTTGGTTTACCACATACCTGAGTCCATCTGGATATTCAGAGGAAACTCAAATAAATGCAGGAACTGAGCTGGTCTCAGTAATTCTTGACACTCCAGGAGGAAACCAATGGTGGCTTGGGAAACAATGAACTCTGGGACTTTTTCCAAGAAATGATCTGGTAAGTTCTTAGGGCTCTGAAGGTGAGAGAAGCAGCAGTGGCTAGTCAGGTAATTTTCCACAGCCCAGCAAGTGCAAATAAATACAGTGCACAATGTTTTTGTGGCATACCCCATTGTGGAAAAAACTGGGGCTTGCTAGCAGTGGTGGGATTCAAAAAATTTTACTACCGGTTCTGTGGGCATGGCTTGGTGGGTGTGGCTTGGTGAGCATGGCAGGGGAAGGTTACTGCAAAATCCTATTCCTCCCACCCCACTAACCTGCTTTACAGTTCCGTTCTCCTGTGCAGGGCAACAAAAGAAGACCCAGCCGATCAGCTGGCACTCGGGAGGCAGAGAATAGAAGGGGGCAGGGCCAGTCAGAGGTGGTATTTGCTGGTTCTCCGAACTACTCAAAATTTCTGCTACCGGTTCTCCAGAACTGGTCAAAACCTGCTGCTTGCTAGCTAATGCAGTGTGAAAGCAAGGGAGGCACCTGTGACACCCCTTCTTCCTTTGAAAGATGAGACTGGGCAGGAATAGGAGCATCTATCAAATAGTTGTAGAGGTTGTAGGTGCTGTGATAATGCCACTCTGTCCAGGGATAGAGAGATTGCCTGCCCCAAATCTAGATGCTTCCTTCCCATAAGAATCATCAGGACAGTGAACAGCCATGGTCCTAGGTAGTAGCAGTGCTGTCAGGTCATATACTTTTTAACTGTTGATTTGATTGATTGATTTGACTTGTATGCCGCCCCCTCTCCGAAAGGACTCGGGGCGGCTCACAACTAAAAACAGACAATAAGTTAATTACCTAAAACAATATTAAATACTACAAGCCAATTAATCTAAAACCCATATAAAATTCCTGAATTAAATTACAACCACCACCCCCCACAAGAGATCAGCACAGCCTGGCCTGTTCAAAGAGCCAGGTTTTCAGATCATGGCGGAAGGTGCGAAGGTCAGGGGCCAGACGGAGTCCCAGGGTAATTGATTCCATAGGGTGGGCGCTGCCACAGAATAGGCCCTTCCCCGAGGCACCTCCAAATGACACTGGGTCGCAGATGGCACCCCGAGGAGCCCTTGGAAAAGATGTGGAGAAGAAGAAGAAAAACCCATCTATCATACTTTAGTTGAAAATCTCCCATCAGAAAGAAAAAATGGCTATCATTCATGGAGTGGGATGAGGGAAGTAAAGAGTGAGTCTTTGTCTGTCACACCCACAGTAAAAAGTGCTACAGGCGCCTCCCTAATCTGCTGCCCTTCAATAAATTGAAATTGCAAGTCCCCAAATTCCCAGGTGATGCAATCATAGGCCATTCTGGCTTGGAATTCTTAGAATGTTTGTCCCAGAGCATCTGAGAGGCACCAGGGCAGGGCAGGAAACAATATTTCTCAGGCAACTGTGGGAAACAAGAAGCCTTCATAAGCCAGAGATCTGCCTCCAGTGCCTTTCCTGCTTAATTCTGCCCAGGACAAAGACCAAAAGATGAGAGGATGTAGGAGATCTTTATACCTTTTGAGTTGTCCCAAACCCACATCTCCCCAGCCATGTCTTAGGTGCTGGAGACTTTTGGAGGAAAAGATGCTAGAAACATAGGCAGCCATGGCTGTAGATTCTGCATCTCCCTTTCCACCTCCATAAAGTTAGGCCCCTATCCTCTTCCCCCATGTTGCATTATGCCAAATATTTGCATGATTATGTTGCATGCTGCTGAGGGTAAGTGTGTGGGACCACTACATAAAATATGGGGCCAAGGGGGGGGGAAACCCTTTCTGGAATATCATTCCTTTTGAAATATCATTCTCCTGAGGTAGGATTGGCCTCCATCTTGGTACATTTCCACAAAGCCCTGAAAACATGGTTTTGTCAGCGGGCCTGGCGATCCAGGTTGATATGGAGCTGATCAAGTGTCTGTTGCAATTGTGTGATTGTTGCCACTGCAGGGTAGATTGGGTAGGATGTGTATGGGTCCTTACATTATGAAATTTTAATGTCAGAGTCACCATGCATGAGTTGGGCAGCCATGTCAATTTGTTTTATAAATAAATAGCCCCCTGGAACTCTCTTGCTAGGTACCACCTCCATTCCCCCCCTCCCCAATGAACAGCACCAATTACTGACCTCAGTTTCTGGAGGTCAGGGTTTTTTTTTAATTCATATTTATATGCCGCCCTTCTCCGGAGACTCAGGGCGGCTTACAATGTTTGGAGCACAACCCAATGTGTTCAGCAATAGCCTTCATTCCATTATATATGCCTGCTTATTACTAAGTGGCATTGTTACAAAGTCAGCTTATTGCCCCCAACAATCTTGGGTCCTCAATTTACCTACCCGAGAGGATGGAAGGCTGAGTCAACCTTGAGCCTGGTGAGATTTGAGCCTGCAGTAATTGCAGGCAGCTGGAACTAAGTGCTAGGCGTTTAATAGCCTGCACCACCAAGGCTCTTGAAGTTTTAGTGGAGAAGACTGGTTAGTCGGTGCATAAGTGACAGGTAAGTTACCAGCATCTTTTCAAGCTTCAGGTGGTAGCCATAGACATGGAAGAGGCTTAAGGAGTTTTCAAGTCATTCTGGAAACAGCTGGAGAAGAAGCTATACCTTGGGATACCTTAGCAGATGTTTGCCCAGTTTCAAGAGTGCAGTGAGGCATTCAGAGATGGTAGCCTCCACCGGCTCCTCATGAGAAGTCTCATAGGTCAGGTATCTCTCTGGTAGATTCAATACTTTATAGCTCCACTGTGGGAAGAGTCGAGCAGGGAGGTTGTGGGACATCACCAGTATCTTGGCATCCAGGACTAGCACTCTGAAATAGATCCAACCCCACCCCACCCCCAAAAATGTGGATCAGGACAAAGTTGGTTTAAGTAGTAGTGAGAGAAGACAAGAACTTCCTTATGCTTGGAGAAGATAAAGTAGACAAATTTCTCCTTTGGAGGAGAAGGCAATTACGTAGCCTCATTTCGGGGAGAAACATGCAGTGGAGTCCAAAGATTTACACATAGAGAATGATATGACTAATACCTTAAGAGACAGAATTCCTTCTTTTCTCTAGAAATTAAGGCATTTCTTAATCTTCAAGAGGGAAATAATGCAAAATATATGAAGACAAAATGTATTCTCAAATGTAATATAAATCCTATGGAGAATCAGAGTTTTCCAATAAGAATCTGGCACCCTGGATGTTGGGTGGAATATTGACAAATACGTGGGTGTCATTTAACCAAATATTCCTCATTTAGGCACCAGGTGTTATCCATGATAACAGGGGAAATGGTTCCATTTGGTGACAGAAAAGCTCTATTAAGTCATGACAGTTTATTCACACTAGTCATCATTTGTTCTGTCAGGGGCCCATCTTCTTTCAGAACCAGGCCTCTGGCTGCATATGGAGTTTTAAGTCTGGCTAGAATTACAGTTTATATCTTAATCTCACTTTTCTGTCAAATAAGTAACATAAATGGTCCTCTAACGCCTTCATACATTTGTGAGGTAATTAGCTGGACCAAGGTTGCTCCACAAATGAGCGAAAACTTTTGGGAAACTAAAAGAATAGGTCCTTCAAGGATTGTCAACCAAAAATTTTCAGCACTAAAAAGTTGGGTCCTGTATCCCACAAGTGCAAAATGCATTTCAGAGTCTCAAAACAAAACTTTTCATTAGAATTATGAGGCAGGAAGAAAAAAAGCCCTGGACTTTAAGAGAATTAATGGCTTACCTCTTCTGCTGTTCCATGTCCCTCAGATCCCGTAGGACAGAGTGGAGTGCATCACTGGATGACTAAAAGAAAAAAAACATGCTAAAAATCACATTAGTAGTAACTCATGCCACTGAAGAAGAGCTTCCATCTTGCTCCAGTGAGCCTGTTCCCGGATCATTTATTGCACAGGGAAAGGTTGTCGAACTTTTAGGACATCTGCCCATTTTCTCCCCTGGACATCCTGCACTAAATGATCTGCTGAGTTTATGTTACCACAATTTATAGCAGGAAACCAAGCAAGAATCTCCTTGCCAACCAATAATATGGAAATGAAGAGCACCTTTTTCTCCTCATGTCCTCTATCCAGCCGCATAGCCTTATAATGAAATATTGTCCAGCTGCTTTCACAACAGTAGTCAATCAACATTTTGTATTGTGACCTTGTAAATTGTCTGCTGCTTATTTTCCTCATCCATTGACAGATGAGACAGCCAAGTTCTACCTTATTTATTTCCTGATTCCAGCAATCAGCTTTAATCCAGCCTCTTCAAATCTATGATGATTGTAATTTATAGATCACATGATGTCATATTTTTCTATTGTGAAATTTGGCACACGCCTGATTGATTCTATAGTGTCCTTAGCGTATGTTCTTGAAAATAAAGAAAATATAGGTTTGTTGGAAAAATATTGTAATTTAAAAACAGTCTTTCTGTTGCTGGAAAAGGTAATTTCCTATACATGCATACCTAAGTCTATTTTTTTAAAGGTTTGGGATGTAATTATTGTCACAAATGCCAAGAATTGAGTTCATTCCCCCATCTGCTCAGTGATGGGATTCAATTTTTACTACTGGTTCTGTGGGTGTGGCTTGGTGGGCATGGCAGGGGAAGGATACTGTAAAATCTCCAGTCAAAGGTGGTATTTACTTGTTCTCCGAATTACTCAAAATTTCCGCTACCAATTCTCCAGAACTGGTCAGAACCTGCTGAATACCACCTCTGCACCTGCCCCATTCTGACTGTCCTTGTCCTCCTCTGCTGGTTCAGGTATCTGGTAACCCTAATAATGATATTCTCTCTTCTGGAGCACCCATCAAGAAAAAATGAACTATCCCACTTCTTGTGACTTTTTTTGCAGCTTTTACTTCTAAAATGCAGTATACAGATCCATATCTGGTGTAACATAAGCACAAAGATTATATTAAAGCTGTTGATCTCAAGGGGGGGAATCCCCCCCCCCAGAGTCCTGCAAGCCAGAGGTTCTGACCAGTTCTGGAGAACTGGTAGCGGAAATTTTGAGTAGTTCGGAAAATTGGCAAATACCATCTCTGACTGGCCCCGCCCCCATCTATTCTCTGCCTCCCGAGTCCCAGCTGATTGGCTGGGTCTTCTTTAGTTGCCCTGCATAGGAGATTGGAACTGGAAAGCAGGTTAGTGGGGTGGGGAGAGAATGGAGATTTTGCAGTATCCTTCCCCTGCCAAGCCCACCAAGCCACGCTCCACCAAGCCATGCCCACAGAACCGGTAGTAAAAAATGTTGAATCCCACCATTGCTGCAAGGACATTTGCTCCAAATCAAAGTCTTCACTCTCACACAACAATCCTACAGATACAGCAGGCACATTCCAAGAACAAAGTTCATGTTGAACCAATCCAAATTCCTTGGCCAGGAAGATCACTGCAATTGTCTTTGCATAAAGTCCCCTGAAGTTCCTTCCTTCAACTCTGTCTGGCTCCCTCCTTCTGAGCCGGATCTTCCTTGGCTCCTCCGCCTTTGAGTCTCCATAGCAGTGATTCAAGGAAACCCACTGGGCAACTGGATAATTATTGTTCGCCATCCAGAGTTAAGTAATTATATCAACTGAATAAATAAATTAAATTAAAATGGAATAATAAAATAAAACAATAAAATCTTCTCAGGGGAGAAACTTCCAATGTTTCTTTCTCTGCCGCTACCATTCAGAATCCACTGCTGAAACACACACACTGCAGCCACTCAGCTGCTCGGTGGTTTTAGAAAATAGGATCTCTGCGCCTTCTCCCACTTACCTCTTGCGCATGATAATCTTTCTGCCAGCAGAGGGAGCTACTCCCTCTCCTTGTTCCTTGCCACACTTAAGAAGCTGAGAGCTTTTACAACACAGCACTTGCTTCCGAAGCTAGCTTATTTTATTTCCATCCTGTCCCACTCCTCCATACAATATGCCCATTTGGGGCAAGTTAAACGATGATCAGGAATTCACAGTTCTTGCAGGAAGAACAATTCAGGCTTTGGTTTTTAATTTTCCTACATCCTGAAAATTAACCTTTTAACTTGTTCCAATCAACTGCAATAATTATATTGCGGCCATAATAACAGGTAACAAAAATATAAAATAAATAAAATCTCTTCCTCCTTTTGTTGTTATTTTCACATAGCAAAATACAATTAGTATTTCCTTTCTTAAACTCAGTTCTGGATTCAATGTTCTATAATTTTATATTGCTCAAAATGGCTGATATTGAGAGAGAGAGAGAGAGAGAGAGACTTAGGATTTAAAATAACCATCTCCATGATCAAGTTCCTTTATTCAAAAATGAAGGTGTGTTCGGACACTAATGAGATAAGTCTTTCAAATGAATTAATATCAAAAATGAATGTTTATCAAAATCAGCAATATTGTTTATCATATGCCAGATTCTTTCTGTTCTCATGTAACCCAACAACAGTATTATAAACCTTCCAAAAACATGACTTGTTAAAAGACATAAACTAAGTCTACCATTGTAAAGAAATCACAGCGGTAAAATCAGATTTTGAAGTTTGAATCAGTCCTGTAGGAAGGCCTAGAGACATGATATGGAAATGCAATTCAAATAATTTTTAAATAGGAAATGAAATAAAATATCATTAGCTATGTGCGTTATTTAATTATTATTAGATTGTCCACAAACATTCTTGAGGTTAGAAGAAGGAATATTCAGCAAAGTTTTCAAAATCTAACAGTTTCCAAGTGGGAAAAGAAAAAGAAAAATAAAGCAAGAAATAACCATGAAGAAATAATGTAACTTATTTTCATAGAGAGGGTATATATTCAGTATCTACTAGAGACATGTTTTTCCTCAGATTCATTTGTCATAAGGGCATCTATTTGTTTCTAACACATCATCTTTCTTTTAGGTTAGGAAAAGTAATCAATATGGAATCCTCAACAAAATGATCTCTAACCACCCTGCAAAATTAGAAAATGCTTCTTACATACAGAGTAAACCTGAGGCATGAGCTGACTGTAGATTTGCTAAATAGACTGTCTCTTTTCTAATGCACTTTAGACAAATGGGTATATTTTCATCTAAACAATTTGTATGTACAGTATTTAAGCAGCTAATCTGTTCAGACAGTTGTTCCATTAATGGTATCTCAAAGCTAGGGATTCAATTGTTTCATAATCATTTTCATGATGTGTACAACACTGTATGTCAAAAGTCTAGTTAAAACATTCAGCATTCAACCCTATCAGTTGTCCACAAGAGCTAATATAAATTCTTTGCAGAACTGATAGATACTAGGAAACAGACAATTTTTAGCTCAGTTTGTAAAACTGTCCCTGACTTTTCTCACTACCTCCCAGATACAGATACAGATAGCGTTACAAGGACAATTGGGTCAGAATTCCCACCACTAAGCAGTGTGGTCATAATACTCCATGTCATATGGCTGCATTGCTTAGTGATAGCAATCCTTGCAACTTGCCCCAGGACTGCACAGGTCATTAAGCAGGAAGAGGCAGGAGTCCCAGCATGTGGAATGGGACAACTTGTCATGGCCAACTAGTTGCAGCCAACTTGCCATGGCCAGTTTACCATGGCCAACTAGCACAACCAACTTGCTAAGGGACAACTCGCCATGACCAACTTGCCATGGGACAACTTACCATCGGACAATTAAACAATTCAATTTAATTATTTAAAATAAATAAATTATTTTAATTTTTATTATTCACATTTCATTTTGTCCATCCTTTTGCATCCTTTCTTGAATGATTCTATTTCACCATTTCTTTAATATTGGTGTAACTCTTGTTTCCCTAGTTGTCCTGCAGCGAGTTGGCCATGGCAAGTTGGCTGTGGTGAGAGGACTATAGTGTGTTCGCCGTGATGAGTTATCATAGACCCACAGGTGCTACAGAGCACCTGAACAAGTGGCAGGAGTGGGAGCGACCTCTGATCACTTTCTTCATTGAGTTTGTTTATGGGAAGCTGGTTATGTCAGAAATCACAATCGTGATCACCGCTCACTGCAATATCATAACTGTGAGATGGGTAGTGAGCATCCTCTTTCAATTGCACGACTATGCGGATGCTGTGACAGCTGGAATTCTGAGGACCAGTCATAAGTCCCACTCATTCAGTGCAATCATAACTTTGAATGGTCTCTGAACAAATGGTTCAGAGGACTACCTGTGGAATATAAGCACTGTGCCCAAGACACTCTGTTCATTGCAGGTATTCAAGAGATACCAATGCTATTTGCTCTTTTATTTGCCTCATGTTATTAAGTTGATCATGGAAGCAGGCAACATTTAAACAATATCACTTAATTTGCTAAGAAAGAGATTATTTGGGGAGCAAGTTGTTTGCTATTAAAATGCATTTTTAAAAGGCCTAATTTATAATCCATAATTTTATAATGTGACTTCCCAAATGTTTGAAAATAAGATAGAAGAGTGTTACATATGTGTAAATTGTAAGCTGGGATGCTCATCAGGGAGAAAAGCATAAAAAAATGAAAAAGCAACTGTACATATAAAAGGTTTTAGCCCAATTCATTCAAAATAAAATTAAAATCTCATGAGAATGTCTGGAGACTTCAAAGCCCAGTCATCACCAGAGATCAGAAAGTTCAACCAATTGCCTTCAGAACTCTTCTTTAAATTACAGAAAATACATACCAGGCAATCAAATACAAGTGTTTCTCACTACCAGACTATGGAGAGACCAAAAAGAACATGAGAACTGTTAAGTTTGCATGAAGAGTCAGACGCGAAGAGCTTCAGTGAAGAGTTTATTCAGTGACTACAGCTCGAATGGACCCGAGTTGGCTGGGCTATGGCTGCCTTTTATAGCCTGCAGCCGTAGTTGCCAGCCAATGGGAGTGCAGGGTTTCTTCCCGCACTATTTAAACCAATACCATTTAACATTTTACAAGAACAGTTCAAATAAACCAATAACATTCAAACCTACATACATAACAAGAACTAGAGACAAACATTCAGAACTCCAAAAACAGAAGCCAGCAGGCTCTTGTAACACAATCTGATATTTAGGAAGATTTGGAAACCATGTCAAAGCAAAGCAGCCTGTTTTTTTGAAAAATTTCAATCTTGCATGGGAACAAATCTCTTTCCAGTCTTCGCTAGTTAAATGAACTATCTCCATCACAACAAAAGGAATGTAAGCTACTACATTATCTTTCCTTTCACATTTCAAAGATCTGTAAGTGCCAAGAACAGTGTTGTTTTTCTTACTATGATTCTCTGCCTGTTTAAAAGTGTGCATCCTGTACTTCAAAAGTAGGAATAGTCAATATGTGAGATCTTTGCCCTCTGAATCATTAGCAATCTTCACTTATTTCAGGGCTAAATGCAGCTGCCAGGGGAATGCATTCCATAGCACTTCAGCAACCTGAGGGACTACCTTCTGCATGCCAGAAAGATGAACCTCTTCTTCAGATCTGAAGACCAAAGGAGTTCCTAACAGGAAAAGCAGCTCTTTAGGTTTTCAGCGTAAAAACAATAGCTGACTTGTAACTCTGGCACATACAGAGTTGAAGAAGCTTCTTGGATGAGAAGTGAAACTTCTTCAAAGAAAAACCAGAAAGTTCAGTTGCCTCTTGAAAAAAAAATAGCACCTTTGGGACAACCATGACCTGGATGACTGAGAATCTCCATAGACATGTAGCGATGCACTCTGGCACATACAGTTCATCTGATCCTGTATCTTGAACACATTAGAATAGGGCAGCCAGTGCATTTTACATCAGCTGCAACTTGCAGAATTTTTTCCAAAAAAGTGCTTAGATAGTGGCTTCAGGGCAATTAAAGCTAGCATTCTAACCAAAATTGTGTTAAAAACCATCCAAGAGTGGGGTCCAGTGAATTCAGTGTCAGCTGAGAATCAAGGAATACACCCAGGCAGCAGACTTGTTCCTTCAGGGAAAGGGTGAATTTTTATTAAAGAGTCTGAACCTTATTCTTTTACATCCAATTGCCTATTCACCAAGAGGACCTCCATTTTGCCTGGGTTTAATTTCAGCTTGTTTCCCTTCATCCAGGCCATTAGTGAACTTAAGCAACTGTCAAGATTAATGTACTGATTACAGTCTTCTAAATAAATAAAAATAACTTGCTCATGATGCCCCACTTCAAAGCTCTGAACAATCCCCTCTGTGCCTTCAGATAAATGCATGTTGGACAAAATGGAAACAAGAACTATGTAGGGCAGACCTAGATCAACATTTTATGTATTCTAATGACACACACACACACACACACACACACCTCAGCACCACCTCGGTCAACCAGGAAGAGCTAGAAAACTGCCAACTGCCACCCTGAAGGCTAAATCCCACCTTTCTGGAATTATGGACAGAGGAATTAAAAGTTGTCAAGTGGGCCAGAAGGGTTAGCACTGCTACATTTAGGTTCTGGGATAGGTCTCTATTAAGATAGAGTAGAATTATCAGGGGTGTCAAAGTGGCGGCCTGGGCAGGATGCATCACGCAGGCCACACCCACCCCAGCTCCACAAAGGGGAAAAGGTTGCAAAACATCATGTGACAGCAACATAATGGCATGAGCTTGAAACCCATGTTAAGTAGTTTTGTAGTTCCCTCTCCTCCTAGGTGAGAGCAATTCAGTCCAGCTAAATAGTATCAAGTCAGGGGATTACAACCCCCTGGGATTACAGTCATCCACCTTTCCAGAAATTGAATGAGGCTAACAGATACATTTATATTTCCTGGGTCAATCAAGTATTTATCACTACCTTCTATAGAGTGGAGAAAGATATGAATAGTCCTTATCCCTCATAAGGACTATTGATCACTTCCCATTTGCGATTTAGAAATTTTTGTTTGCAACTTAAAAAGCACAAGGTGCAAATAAGCAAGTAATAATCCTCACCTCTCCACACAAGTTCTCTACCAACTGAAAACAATTCAAAACAGTAGACAATTAATGAACTTACATCCCCATGATTTGTGCAATACTGAATTATAAATCAAACTTAATGTAGTCAAGTTTCTCTGCAAAGTATAGTTTATGATGAGCCACCCATTGTTCCAGATCCTCACCTCCTCTAATATCTTGATGAAGGAGATGCCTCATAGTATATAAAAACAATACCTGTTTGGTGTGGATGCATTGATGACAGAGAAATAAGCACTCTTTTCTATTACCAATGCTCTGAAGTAGGTGTCCAAATGAGCCTTCAATTGAGCTCACTCTGATCTATCCTGACAATTTCTCCATTTGGTTTCACTGATGCCCTGTCTGCTTCATTACTCTCGCCTTCCACAGTCAACCAAGGGACTAATTGTGAAGAAAGAAATGCTTGGAAGTTATAGTGTAAACGGATCGCCTCCATTATTCTACAAATCAATCAGGGTCTTGAGGGTAAGATCATTTTAACCAGCCCTCTACACCTGTAAAAGTTTGTTATAGCCGCCAATCTAAAATGTACCACGGACTGATGCATAGTAATTGATTTTCTCAAAGGTGTTATTCTCCAAGACCTGCCTAAGGTAGTCCCAGAGAGGCAAAATCTGCCTTGAAATTACTCTGTGGTCATGATGCAGCCTCATGACAGCTTTGCTCTTAAACGCCAGGTCCTGAGATCTAGTGCAGTTTTCAGCAGATGACTCCTGTTGGGAGTAGACAGTTGAAGATCTAATCTTACAAGAAACTGTTTTTCTAGGTAGTAAAGCAGGCAACACCTAAGCAGATGGATGGAGGGGAATATTTTTCTTTTTCTCATCTAGACTGTAGCTAGCCGGACTTAATGGGCCAAGCAACAACAGCTTTCCTGGGTTATTTTTTCTTTTTCTTTTCTATTTTTGCTTTTAAATAAGAAGGTTATTTTTCCTCTGCCTCAGCAAATGTTTTCTGGCAACTTGTTCTAGAATACAAGTTTTCATGTTATAATTAAACAGGAAACTACAACAGCTTAGACTCCAGGGCGTATGATAAAATGGCTGTGATTAATTGGCTCACCCCAAAGATGTAACTAAGAAGAGGTGGGAGAACTATTTTAAGTGTTGCTATAATTCCAGGTTTACTTCCATTTTCAGGTAGTCTTCGAATTGCAACACTTCATTTAATGACCATTCAAATTGCTGGAAGAAATATCCATCTGGTTCAGTTCCAAGCCGGGAGAAAGGCACTGGAGACAAAATGGAGGCTAGAGGCTGATTGGAAAGATGGTTTAATAATGAAGCAAAGCACATGGGTGGTTCTGGTGCAGCTGAACACGTGGAGTTAAGAGTGGGGGATATTTATACCTTCTGTTAGGCTTTGCCCTTGAACTTGTCACCTCTCGGCTCGACTACTGCAATGCTCTCTATCTAGGACTGCCCTTGCATACCATCTGGAGCTTCAGCTGGTGCAAAACTCTTGAGGTTCTGATGGGAGCCTCCCAGTACTCCCATGTTACACCCCTCCTGCATGGCCTGCATTGGCTACCGGTTGCCCTCCGAATGAGATTCAAGGTTCTGGTATTGACATTCAAAGTCCTGAGACATGGGTCTGGGCTATTTAGGCGTCTACTGCCGGCATCGAATACCAATCGCCCTGTCTACGAGCACACAGGCGGGGACTCCTCGGTGTGCCATCTGCAACCCAGTGTCGTTTGGCGGTAATGCGGGGGAGGGCCTACTCTGTGGCGGCTCCCGCTCTGTGGAACCAACTACCTCTGAGGCTCCGCCTGGCCCCTGACCTCCGCACTTTCTGCCACGATTTAAAAACCTGGTTGTTTGAACAGGCTGCGTTGTGCTGACTCCTTGGGGGAGGGGTCATTTTTACAATGTAAATTATGAATGGGTTTTTAGTTTAATTTGGCTTGGTTAGTTTAATTCTATTTTATATAATCAATTTATTGTGTCGGTTTTAATTGTGAGCTGCCCCGAGTCCTTTTTGGAGAGGGGGTGGCATACAAGTCAAATTAATAAATAAATAATAAACTTCCTGTTCCTGTTCAAGAACATGAATTCTATTGGCTGTTGTCAGACTCGCATGGGGCCATGTACAAATACTAGGGTTTGTCTGAGCTAAGTTTGGTTGAAGTTTGCTGGGGGTGGTGCAACTGAGATGATGCAGTGAAGGGGCTTGTGTTCTGAAAGGGTGTTGGCCAATTCCTATTATGGCTTACTGACTTTGTCCTGGTTTGGATCTTGGGTGAGGGTATTTGCTTATGAGTAGAGCTATCTATCTCTTTATCTCTTAAGCACTGACATCTGCTGAGGGCTATTTATTTATTTATTTATTTATTTAATTGGTCTTATATGCCACCCTATCTCCCGAAGGACTCAGGGCGGCTAACATAAAAACACCCAATACAAAAGTTAAAAGAATTAAAAACAAATTAAACTAATTAGACCAAATAAATATTTAAAACCCAACTCACAAAACATTTAAAACAACCCCCCCCCTCAGTCCAGGCCGGTCTGTTCGAATAATCAAGTCTTTAGGCCGCGGCAAAAGGAGCGGAGGTCAGGGGTCAATCGTAGCTCCAGGGGAAGCTGGCTCCACAAAGTGGGTGCCCCCACAGAGAAGGCCCTCTATTAAGAAAGCGGGGGCTGCTTTCTCTCTCTAAAAAACTTCTCATCCAGGGGAATATAATATTCTGCCTTTTTTAATATTTCTAAAAATATTTCATTCTTCTAGGAGAGAAGTGGGTGCTAACATTCTACAAAAGTTACAACGGCACTGAAAAAAGTGACTTATGACCATTTTCCACACTTACAACCATTGCAGCATCCCATGGTCACATGATCAAAATTCAGACTCTTGGCAACTGACTCATATTTATGTCGGTTGCAGTATCCTGGGGGGGGGCAAGTGATCACCTGTTGCTACTTTCTGACAAGCAAAGTCAATGGGGAAGCCAGATTCACTTAACAACCATGTCACTAATATAAAAACTTAAGTGATTCACTTAACAATTGTGGCAGGAAAGGTTCTAAAATGGAGCAAATTTCACTTAACATCCGTCTTCACCTAGCAACAGCAATTTTGGGATCAATTGTGGTTGTAAGTTGAGGACTACCTGTATCCAGCAATCCTTTCAGGCACCAGACCCGATTATTGTATCTGATTCTGATTTTGTGGGTAGAAGTTCTTGTTCTGAAATCTTGAGAATCAGTCTATTCAATCTCTGTGCAATGAACATGTGTATGGACACATGTGGGTAATGAACATGTGTAAGTACATGTGGAGTCCCACCCATTTGTGCAGATCCTGAAAAGCTAGTTGTAAGTCAGTTTTTTCCTACCAGTTTAAGTTCCTTAGGAATAACTGGTCTAGGAATATTTGGAGAGGTTCAAAGACTGACAGAGTCAGTCATTCAAGGTACTCCTATGATAACCAAGGGGTCCCAAAGGTGCTTTTTTCTAACGGAAACTGGACTTTCTTGTTGTTTTCTTTGAAAACATTTTGCTTCTCATCCAAGAAGTTTCTTGGATGAGAAATGAAACATTATCAAAGGAAAAAAACCCAAGAAGGTTGCCTTTTGGAAAAAGCATCTTTGGGACAACCATGACTTGGATGATTAAGAATCTCCACAGGCATTTAACCAAAGGGTCAAAGTTATGGTTGCTAAAACTACTTTTATTATAAGATTCCAGTAACAGAATCTGCCTGTCTGTCTGTCTGTCATCATTGTCTTCAAGACTCTTCTTTCTATTCTTCAAGGTTACTCTCACAGTCTATGTGGCATTTATCTGCAGAGGAAAAATTGAGGCAGTAGCTAGTTTCACTTGAAATGTTTCCCATTCATTACTCCAGCTTAGCTGTTCTCACTGCAAGAAAGCTCAATGGCACCAGCTTGCCACTTGGGGCTTCTTGAATAATAGTGGAGATAAAAGGAAGCATTGAAAAAGCTATAAATGGATGCTCAAACTGTTCATGAATATGGATGGCATTCCCACAAAATTCTCATGTTAGAAACATTGCATTTTTGCTTATTTTACGCATACACACAGATACATATGCACAGACATAGACACACACACACACATGAACTTACCTCTAGTATGTGTATAATGTAAGTAGGGTAGAGGAGCAAGAGGCCAGTGACCCCTACTCCCTGACAATACTGGCGTTGCAAATTCAGAAACAGTTGTTCCCAGTACTCTGAGGAGAAATGAGGCAAGCATAAATTCCCTTCACAAAATAATGGATCTGTCTGGCGATGCCATAACATCATAGGCTTCTGTCCCCCTTATCCACACAAAACTCAGTATTTATTTTTAAAAACAGTTACAGCAAGGGGAGGAGGGTGCATAAACACAAGCATAGCAACAAAAAAAATATTAAGAAATGTCTCAGAACTTGCTGCATTTTTAAAGACAGGCGATATCTTATCATCAACTGGTTAATTAAAAGGCTCCACTTTAGTATGGGGATTGAGTCTCCAGGCTAAAAACTAGGAGACTGTGAGTTCTAGTCCCACCTTAGCCATGAAATCCAGCAAGGTGATTAACCTTAGACTGTCTACTATTGACCTCATCCCTTTCCTAAGAGGTCTGTAGTTGGTGCATAAGCGCACCAACGTGCCTACCGTCCCTGTCCTATTGTTTCTTTTATTTTCTTATATGTATCCATGTGTTTATAACTATGTTTGTAACTATGTTTATACTTATATCTTATACTTATACTATTATCTTGTAAGCAATTGACTAATCAAATAAATAAATAAATAAATAAATAAATAAATAATAAATAGGATGAACCAGGAAAAAAAAGATGATCTTGGGCTAGTCACTCTCCCTCAGCCCAACATATCTCACAGGGTTGTTGTGGAGCAAATAGAAGGAGGGAGGAGAATTAGTTATACTTACCATCCTGAGTTATTTATAAAAATAATGAAGGTGAGATATAACTAAACCAAACAAGGTCTGAGCTGGACCTCAACATTCTGCAGGGGGAAAAAATTGTTCCTGGAGCTACTTGTTGGAAGTTTCCTCTGCCCTACACTGCTCTACACTCTTATTCAAAGAGTTTGGATGAATTTTGTGTATTTGAAAGGCCTTTCGAGCCAGCTGTTGGCTCTCAGAAGCTCACAATGTATTTATTAAATCAACCCATTCCATTCTAAAACTTTCTGACAATGATTTCAAAATGTTCTTGAAGAAAGCAGTAGGGAGAATTTTTACTTACCGGCCAAATACCTTTTATCAGCCAGGTCTGGCGAGATCTTAGCCAGAAAGATCAGCCTGTGGAGAAGGAATTTCTAAAGGACAGATAAAAAAGGAATCTATTTTTTTAACAAATATTGTTGACAGAATATATCAATCAAATCAAACCATTATATAGCCAAAGACCAGCAAAAGGAGGATGGGTATAAAGAATTGAAAAGCATAAAAGATAAATCAGAATAAAAAATGACATATCAAAACGTAAGAACTATAAAACAGCAATCTAAAAGGAATTTTAAAATGAACCTAAAGGCAAGGATAGGAACAATGGATGGGTGTAAAGATGAGTAGAAAACTAAATCCATAACAATACAAATAACTCTAAAATAACCAGCTACATGCTCATTAAAACAGGTTTATGGCACAAGTTGTTTCTGATGGATTTTAAGCACTGCTGTGCACAACCTGGCAACATTGTATGTTATAGCAGTGTTGATGTCTGAAAACAGCAGGGAAGTGTAAAATTGTCCTGTGCACCCTGAATATTTATGCAATAACGGTGAGAGGTGACTACTATAAATGTCTCTATACTACAGACACTAGAGAAGTACATGCTCTGTTGTTTCTGCTTGTCCAAAGCCACAGGGGCTTTGCTCTCCCCCACCCATTTCCTGTGTTGGCCTTCAAGGATAGCTGAGGAGAGGGCATGACTTGGGTCAAAGTAAAAGCCCTCAGGTTGGTTAGGAATTTCAAAGCTAGTTAAGTATGCTATTGGGGAGGCAGTGTATCTGTTGTGTTCAGTGGCAATAAAGGTTGGGCACCTAGTTAGGTCTAATTGGCATTCTGTGTCTGCTACATGCTGTTTAATGATTGCTTTGACTTGATTGTATCCCATGCTGAATAGAAGACCTGGGCAAAAGCCCAAAGAGGAATATTTAGTTGTCATTATCTTTTTTCATATGGACTGAAAATCATCCCTCACAATTGGTGGGGCAAAGCCCAGGGGAGTGGGGAGGATAGTCTGAGCCAGTAGTTGAGTTTGGTCAGGCCTAGCCCCTACTTCCATGAGGCTTGTCTCTAGTCTCAGGGGAGCATCAGAGATACATTGAAGAGTTGATATTAGAAATTTGGACCTGTCTAATTCTAATTATATAACTAAACATGATGACAGAGGGAAGTGCATTATGTGTTGGTTTACTTCAAAGACCTCCTTTTTGGTAGGAAGACAGCAACAATATGTCGGCTTGCAGGGTATTCTCTAAAGCAGAGAACTTAGTTTGCACTGGGTTGTCTAAGCATACATGGGGTAAAACTAGGTTTTGTTGTCATTGTAGTATACTGAACAAAGTCCATCACAATTGATGGACACAGTCTTTACTATTAGTAAAGTGTGTTCCAAGTGGCAAGGGTATTATTAAAGCTGGTAGTTAGGAGACCAAAGTCATAAACAATACAGATCAGCATCTATGGATCCACATGGTGATGACCATGGCAGATGGAAGGCTGTGACTTGGAATGGAAGGGAATAGGTAATAAAAACAGGAATTAACAACGATACGAAAAGGAAAAAAATAGATATATTGTGTATTTGAGAATCAAGAGAAAAGGAAAAACATAATAAACATGAATGGAGATGGCTTGATCCTGAGCAGAGGAGCTGATGAATACATGCAAGGAAGTGAAGATGTAGGTTGAGTTATGAATGAAGGCGTTGATATGAATGTTGGAAAGCATGAATTTGTGTGTTCTAGATTGTTGTGACAATGTACAAAGTAGGAATTCAAAGGATGGTGATAGTTGCATGCTACATTCCAATAAATAGTAATAGTAGAAGAGTTAGGAATGAATATGGAAGAAATTGGGCAACATTGATGGGAAGCTGACTGTTAGGAGACATGAGCAAATGTTTATTATGAATATTAAGAAAATTACTAAAAGATATGTGGATGAAGATGAGAGATTCTGCGTATGGAAAGTTACACTTTTTAATATGCTCAGGAGAGCATCTGTTTTATGGGGGTAGTGAACATAAAATAAAATAAATAAATGAAATAATCTAGATTGAAGGTAGAACTGCAAAAAGAAATATAAGTCTGTGTGGGAAAGTATTAAAAGATAGATTAAACCCTCAGTGACACAGGAATGGAAAATGTAAAAAAAGAGAATGTGGAAACTGCTTGGGAGAGACTGAAAATATGTTATAGAGTGCCAGAGGTGTGTATGTGGTTAAACTAATGGGAAGCATGACAAATGATATTAGATGGAACAATAAAGTGAAAAAGGCTGTAGATTAGGAAAAAATGCTGCTGAAGATTAGACAGGAGTAAAGCAATGAATGAGAGAGAAAAGAATAGTTCCAAGGAACAGTTAAGAGGAAAAGAGGAAAATCAGAGAGCAATTTAGATGGAAATAAACAATTTGCAGATGGGTAAAGAACTATAAGAGAAGCCTCCAGCAAAGTGAATGGAATTAAAAATAAAATTATTTTTGAGGTGAAACCGAATTGAAGGAATGTTAGGGAGAGTTTACATATTTGTGTGGAAGTAATAAGATAAGTCAAACAATGGAAGGGAAAATAATGCTATAAATAGTAGGATCCAAGAAAAAAAATAATGATGAAAAGATGAGAATATTGAAAAATGGTAACACTGCAGGTGTAGCTGGCGCAACTGGGGAAATATAATAGGACAGTAGTTTGCTTTTGAATTAGCTGTGGGATCTGGTGAAAGTGTCTGTGAAAACTAGATCTATTCTTGTGCCTAATGATTGGAAGACTGATGTCATCATTTCTCTTTATAAAGGGAAAGTTAGCCAAGAGTGGAATGCATAAATTTTAGCAGGGTGAGTTAAGTATGCTGGGAAGACCTAACTGAAATGGTAGAAAGAGGAAGTGCAGTGAGAGTTTATGCCAGGCAGGATGTGTGCAGACTAACGTTTTGTTCTGACAAATTGAGAAATGTGGCAAAGTTTACAGTAGTACCTTTGTTAATTTAGAGAAAATCTGTAATAAGGAGAGTACTATAGGCTTGGATTATGGAATGTTTTGTTTCACTAGGAGTGAAGAATGGTAGCTGAATGTAATCAGAGTGATACATGATGAAAATAAGGCATGCATGAAAGCTATAACCTTTCCTGAGTTGGCTATCATATGTATGGACCATTACATAAGGAATAGGTGTGTTTATCTTGCTGTGTGTGGGATGTGTGTGAGTGTGTTAAACTTTGTAGAACGATGGAATATGGATGAAAACAAACATGAAGGCATACAATGGCTGTCTGCTTTGGCCTGTGACATGCACAGTTTTGAATAGATTATTGGCTTCTTTGATCAGGCTGTGGGTTACCATATTTTTTCTTCTTCTCACATATCCTTTAATTAATATAACTATATAGCAATAGCTGGCATAATTCCCAAGATCAAAATACTAAAGACCAGAGGAAGCCTTATGTAGCAGA
This sequence comes from Naja naja, assembly GCA_009733165.1. Classification (NCBI taxonomy): domain Eukaryota; kingdom Metazoa; phylum Chordata; class Lepidosauria; order Squamata; family Elapidae; genus Naja; species Naja naja. The sequence goes on along the minus strand of CM019149.1, from coordinate 126,280,540 downwards.
CCTTGCCCTCCAAAGATTTGGCAACTGAAGAAGAGAATGATGCTATCATCATTTATGAACATTTATTTTGGACATTGTGTTGCCATAAATAAGTGTCTTTAATGAATCAGAATTTAACTGATTATTGGAATCTGAAAATATTTAATAGTAAGCTAAAAACCCACAATCCATACAGATTTCATATTGCACATTGCATATTATTGTTTAGCATCATACTGATTTCAACATGCTGCATTTTCCAGAATGTGATTATTGAGAAATGTAGTATGGGATTTCCCAGCTTTCCTAATATGGATATATTGGATATTTGGAAACAATGTTATGGGCATTGCCACAATATAATCTCCAGGGTGGATGTAATCAGTTACAAACACTCCTATAACAGAAGGCAAAGTATTGAGATGCAGTGGCCCATTCCTCAGCAGATACCTGGATAGATACTCAGGAAAGTGTCACAAATACATATTTACTTCTGAAGAGACCCAAGATGTAGTCGCATATGTCTGTGAGTAAGGCTTACTTTTCTCTTGGTTATCTTCAGCAAGAGACTATAAAGACCTAGCAATGGTTTCTATGTTATTCTTTACCCTCCAACCTCTGAATGAAGAGCTGCAATATGATATATCTGACTTCAGCCCATACACCGTAAAAAAATGTCATTAAAACTTGGGATCATCACCTTTTATGTACCCTGGAAAGGAAAATTGTTGTGCAGAGGGATGAAGAAAAAACTATAATGTCCAAGTAGATGGCAGTTCCCTCTGAACCTAACCTCAGTCTCATATTCCCAAAGTAGAATGACAGAAGTAGTTATGCAGCTCCATTTTTCATCATGGCATCGAGCACTGCATTGTATGACCTTTGCATGTTATGGGAGATGAGGAAAGAGTAACTCTGAACCATCAATAAAGATCCCTCTTCATTTTATAATTGAAGATGAGTAGTTCTCTAGGTGGGATTGCCCTGAGATAATGCCTATGATCTGACAAATGGACAATTGATAGTAAAGATCATCCCGTTGTGTTCCACAAAGAAAATAGAACCTCAGCTAAGCGCTCATGTTGAAATCAGACTTCTCAAAAAGAGGTGCACAAAAAATTTCTGTATTTTTAGTTTGCCATCTTTTAGTAGTGAACTAGGAGGGGAAACAGCCCCTTTTTCTGGGTGAAGGGAGAAGGAATGGTGTTTCCATGAATCTTTTGCACCTGCAGATAGGCAGTCACTTTCTCCTCTCAATACAGAGCAAGACCAAAGGAGTGGACCTTTCCTTTCTCCTTTCATGTAGTGGGAAAAGGAAGGCCTTCATTTCCCTAACTATAGCATCATTCCAGGATATTGTCCATTCTGCCAGAATGTGGAGGAGTGGACAAAAAGTGGACAAAAAGAGCCTTGGTGGTGCAGGCTGTTAAACGCCTAGCACTTAGCTCCAGCTGCCTGCAATTAGTGCAGGCTTGAATCCCACCAGGCTCAAGGTTGACTCAGCCTTCCATCCTCCCGGGGTAGGTAAATTGAGGACCCAAGATTGTTGGGGGCAATAAGCTGACTTTGTAAAAATGCCACTGGGGGGGGGGTGCAAAAAGTCCTAGTAATAAGCAGGCATATACACTAGAATGAAGGCTATTGCTGAGCGCATTGGGTTGTACTCCAAAAATTGTAAGCCTCCCTGAGTCTCCGGAGAAGGGCAGCATATAAATGTGAATTTTTAAAAAAAACTGAGTCCAAAGAACCATCACCATATCACTCTGCATTTGATAAGTATGGACTTCTGGGAGAGGTGTGTAAAATTGAAGAGACCTTTGTAAAAGTGATGCATGTTACTGCCAGCAAAGATCAATGAACCAGGGAGTGAGTGGGTTCCTTAGATCCTCATAAGGACAGGATGAGAAATAGCCCACATGATCTCCAGTCATATGTGCCTCATGAGGAAACTGCAGGACAAGTGTTTTCCGTTGGTTTGAATGCCAGGAAACTACAGGATTAACCACCTTGTTTCTCCAACAGACTTTTAAAGAACACTAAGTTCACAACCTCACTTTCTAATCACTTTTTGAAATTGTTCATCAGCTACTTCTAAGCTATTAGACAGCTTGAAGTTTGAAATCACCAGGTACTGTACGTCTGCTTTCAATCCTGAGTTAAAAAAAAAACACATTCTAATCATAAGCTTTTTTTTTTAATTACATTTATATGCCCCCTTCTCTGGAGACTCAGGCGCTTACAATTTTGGGATACAACCCAATGTGCTCAGCAATAGCCTTCATTCCATTGTATATGCCTGATTATTACTAAGCGGCATTTTACAAGTCAGCTAATTGCCCCAACAATCTTGGGTCCTCAGTTTACCTACCCCGAGAGGGTGGAAGGCTGAGTCAACCTTGAGCCTGGTGGGATTGAGCCTACAGCAGTTGTAGGCAGCTGGAACTTAAGTGCAGGCAATTAACAGCCTGGGCCACCAAGGCCCTTAAGAAGCTTAGAATTTAAAGAACCTGAAGTAAACCTCAAAACTGTAAATAAGATTTTGATTGTAGAAAATTGTAAATGGACTAACTGTACAAAGAAAATTGGAAAATTGAAAGTTTTACAATAAGAATTGGTAATTAATTATAAAGTACATTGTGCTTCCCTTGGGAAACAAATTCTATTTTGGTTTTTACAAGATATGACATAAACAAGCAATTCCATTTCAAAAACTGGACATTACAGGGACAAAAGATTTTAGGTAGAGGAAATATCTACAGACTTGTAAGATAATGCAAAATACTATGGCAGGAAAAGTATTGGAGACTTTTGAAGAATGGAATCAGAAAATAGTAGCCACAATATCAACTATGGCAGTAATAATGTCTGCTTCTGTGGCTAGATTATGACCTAAAGATGCTATTGAAGAAATAATGAATGTAAAACTAATTTTATCTGTCATAACAGAGATGACAGTGAAAGTGGATTTGCAACTGTCAGGCCAAATGAATGGCTTAGACAAAGATGCTTCACTGGATCTAGAAAAGAAAGGAGCTGAGGTTTTAAACTGTAAAAGGGAAATACAACTGGCAAATTTATATTTACCGACAAAGAAATAAAGGGAGACTAGTCTAGATCTATTTCAAGTATTTAGCTCTCGTCAGCTAGCCATACTCTTCTGGGGCTTAAACCAGGGCTACTTGCATGTTAGGTAGATGTACTAATCAGAGGTGGTATTCAGGAGGTTCTCACCAGTTCTGGAAAACTGGTAGCGGAAATTTTGAGTTCGGCAAACCGGCAAATGACTCTGACTGGCCCCACCCCCATCTATTCTCTGACTCCTGAGTCCCAGCTGATCGGCTGGGTCTTCTTTTGGTGCCCTGCACAGGAGAACGGAGCTGGAAAGCAGGTCAGTGGGGTGGGGAGAGAATGGACATTTTGCAATAACCTTCCCCCAAGAGTGGGGAGGGAAAAGAGATTTTGCAGTATGCTTCCTCTACCAAGCCATGCCCACCAAGCCACGCCCACAGAACCAGTAGTAAAAAAATTTGAATCCCACCACTGGATTAACCTCCAAGCCACAGGCTCTCCTGGCTTTGCTGGCTATTATCAGGGAAGAGATTAAGTTTTTTTTTTCTGGTGAGACTGGCCACCAATATTTGTTTACAGATAAAGGATAGAACATGGGGTGAAGAGATAAATGCTGGTAATTTTAGAAAAAGAGTTACTAGAACTGTGGTGGCACAGTGGTTAGAATGTAATAGTGCAGGCTAACTCTGCCCACAGCCTGGAGTTCAATCCTCATGCGGCTCAAGGTTGACTCAGCCTGCCATCTTTCCAAAGTTGGTAAAATGAGGAGCCAGATTGTTTGGGACAATATGCTGACTCTGTGAACCACTCAGAGAGAGCTGTAAAGCACTGTGAAGCAGTATATAAGCATTAGTGCTATTGCTATTGCTACTACATTGTTTATATACTTTTCTCTTTCTTATATTTTCTTTCTTCTTGCACGTTTTACCTCTATTTTCCCTAAGTTTAGATTGCATTAGATTTTGCTACTATCATCACAATTCTTAATCAAATTGGAGAGTTACCTTTGATAACTGCATTCAAAAGCATGCAGACCCTCATCAGTTCTATATTTCCTGCAGACGCGTAATCCTTCCTATATTCCCTCTTCACTGTGAATGCCTTGCACAAACGTCTCCTTCTCCCTTCCTTGTAAATCAATAGCATCCTGCCCTAGAATACTTACAGTACCCTCTGCACCATGAAGGACTCTATCCAGGAGGAGGTGGTTGAGAAAACTGGTCCTCTCCTCTTCATCTGGTGATTCATCTTGTTTCCCCCACAATTCAGTGCCTTTCTGATGCTTTCCCAGAGCTAAAGTGCCTGCATTAAATCTCAGCATTGTGACCTCTACACAACAAGATTCTGAAAAGGAAACAGCCTTTGCCACAATAATGGCACAAGTACCCACTATATTATTTGTGAGGCGGACAGTATTCTGGGCATACAAAGCAGTGTGTTGTTGAAGTGTGGTTTTTAGTGGCTTAGAAGCAGTACTAGGCATGCTCAGTTGGCTCTCAGACTGTATTGTCTTTTGGGATTAGTTTAGCTAGATGGAGCAGCTGTTGCTCTGGCAACATTTGACATATAATACAAACATCCAGCTCTAGTTCTACCAGTTCAAAACAGGTAAGGCAAGAGTTATATATTTATTTATTTACTTTCACATTTCTGAACTGCCCACCTCCCTCAGAGAGGGACTCTGGCGTGTACAATACAGTGTTAAAATATAAAACAGTGCTAAAAAATAAAAATTTTAAGAGAGCAAGGGATTAAAATTAGTTAAAGACTAAGGAGGTCCTTCAATGGGATATATTCAGAGATACAGTATGGACTGTTGGCATAGATCCAACCAAGTTTGGGCTTCTGGTAAGAGTTAGTTTGCAGGCAGGGTGGTTTTATTTATCATTTATTTATTATCATCTCCTAAGAGTTAAATCCAATGCACTCTGGGTGACATTGAGTAGCTGTAACCATTTTGATGTTTTTACTCTGAAGTCATGACTCTCCAATGAAGTCCAAATAACACGTCTTTTTGTCTTTTGTCTTCTTCACCCTGGCTAGGCCTTCCCTCTCCACAAAAACCAAGGGGGAAAAAGCTCCTGCATGCATCAAACATTGAATTGGACCTTTTCTCCACTTTTGTTCTGTCACTTAAAATAGCTTTTATGAAGGACTTGGATGAAGAGATGAAGGGAATGAATAGTATCAAATCTGCAGATGATGCAAAACCGATGGAAGCTAATGTTTTAGAAAAGACCCAAAGATTACGGAGCTTAGAGCAATGCAGAGGTGGTATTCAGCAGGTTCTGACGAGTTCTGAAGAACCGGTGGCAGAAATGTTGAGTAGTTCAGAGAACCGGACAAATACCACCCTGACTGGAGTTTTACTGTATCTGTTATGTATGTAGGTTTGAATGTTATTGGTTTATTTGAACTGTTCTTGTAAAATGTCAAATGGTATTGGTTTAAATAGTGCGGAAGAAACCTGGCACTCCCATTGGCTGGCAACTACGGCTGCAGGCTATAAGAGGCAGCCATAGCCCAACCACTCGGTCCATTCGAGCTGTAGTCACTGAATAAACTCTTTGCTGGAACTCTTGCGTCTGACTCTTCATGCAGACTTAACACTGGCGATGAAGGTGGGATTTCCCTGAAGAGAAGATGATGCAAAGACAAGCAGAAGAGGAGGCTGGCGCTGAACACCCCCCAGCCCCCGCTCGATCCGGCGGCAGAAGACTGGGAATCGAATCGGATCGCTTCCAGATGTACTTGGAAGGAAACGACCTCGCCAACATTCCCGAGAGACGGAAGAGGGCGGTATTTCTCACGCAGCAGCGGTCCGGCAGTCTTCAAGATGGCGAAGGCGTTAGCGGAGCTGCAGAACTGAAGGTAATGGAATGGCCTGATTTGGAGAAACTTTTAAGAGCCCATTACACCCCACAAGTATCGTGCCTCATTAAGAGACACGAATTTTACCGGTCGGGATCAAGGGGAAAGCGAGAATGTTAATGACTTCGGGCAAGTTTAAGGGACATTGGGGGTGCTTGTGACTTTACCAACTTAGAAGAGGCCATGCTTGATCGGTTTGTTTTAGGCCTCAAAGATAAGGTCTTACAAAGCAAACTGTTAATGAAACCTAAGATCACGTTTAAAGAGGCCATTGAAGAAGCTGTTCAGCGGAAGCCACCAAGTCCTCAGCAGCGGCCATGAAAAAAGATTAACAAGGCTCAAGCCAGGCCTCAAGCCATTCTGATGTGGAAAAATCCAAAAGCCCATTGCGAACAAATAGACTCTGATTCAGATTGCAGTGAGGTGGAGGGGA
>CM019149.1:126193649-126273188 GCA_009733165.1 Naja naja | reverse complement strand
AGACAAATTTGTCCTTTGGAGGAGAAGGAAGGCAATACATTAGCCTCATTTGGGAAAACATGCAGTGGAGTCAAGGATTTAGAGAATGATATGAATAATACAAGAGACAGAATTCCTTCTTTTCTCTAGAAATTAAGGCATTTCTTAATCTTCAAGAGGAAATAATGCAAAATATATGAAGACAAAATGTATTCTCAAATGTAATATAAATCCTATGGAGAATCAGAGTTTTCCAATAAGAATCTGGCACCCTGAATGTTGGGTGGAATATTGACAAATATGTGGGTGTCATTTAACCAAATATTCCTCATTTAGGCACCAGGTGTTATCCATGATAACAGGAAAATGGTTCCATTTGGTGACAGAAAAGCTCTATTAAGTCATGACAGTTTATTCACACTAGTCATCCTTTGTTCTGTCAGGGGCCATCTTCTTTCAAGAACCAGGCCTCTGGCTGCATATGGAGTTTTAAGTCTGGCTAGAATTACAGTTTATATCTTAATCTCACTTTTCTGTCAAATAAGTAACATAAATGGTCCTCTAATTCCTTCACACATTTGTGGGTAATTAGCTGGACCAAGGTTGCTCCACAAATGAGCGAAAACTTTTGGGAAACTAAAAGAATAGGTCCTTCAAGGATTGTCAACCAAAAATTTTCAGCACTAAAAAGTTGGGTCCTATATCCCACAAGTGCAAAATGCATTTCAGAGTCTCAAAACAAAACTTTTCATTAGAATTATGAGGCAGGGAGAAAAAGCCCTGGACTTTAAGAGAATTAATGGCTTACCTCTTCTGCTGTTCCATGTCCCTCAGATCCCGTGGGACAGAGTGGAGTGCATCACTGGATGACTAAAAGAAAAACATGCTAAAAATCACATTAGTAGTAACTCATGCCACTGAAGAAGAGCTTCCATCTTGCTCCAGTGAGCCTGTTCCCGGATCATTTATTGCACAGGAAAGGTTGTCGAACTTTTAGGACATCTGCCCATTTTCTCCCTGGACATCCTGCACTAAATGATCTGCTGAGTTTATGTTACCACAATTTATGGCAGGAAACCAAGCAAGAATCTCCTTGCCAACCAATAATATGGAAATGAAGAGCACCTTTTTCTCCTCATGTCCTCTATCCAGCCGCATAGCCTTATAATGAAATATTGTCCAGCTGCTTTCACAACAGTAGTCAATCAACATTTTGTATTGTGACCTTGTAAATTGTCTGCTTTATTTCCTCATCCATTGACAGATGAGACAGCCAAGTTCTACCTTATTTATTTCCTGATTCCAGCAATCAGCTTTAATCCAGCCTCTTCAAATCTATGATGATTGTAATTTATAGATCACATGATGTCATATTTTTCTATTGTGAAATTTGGCACGCCTGATTGATTCTATAGTGTCCTTAGCGTTATGTTCTTGAAAATAAAGAAAATATAGGTTTGTTGGAAAAAATATTGTAATTTAAAAACAGTCTTTCTGTTGCTGGAAAAGGTAATTTCCTATACATGCATACCTAAGTCTATTTTTTAAAGGTTTGGGATGTAATTATTGTCACAAATGCCAAGAATTGAGTTCATTCCACCTGCTCAGTGATGGGATTCAATTTTTACTACTGGTTCTGTGGGTGTGGCTTGGTGGGCGTGGGGGAAGGATACTAAAATCTCCAGTCAAAGGTGGTATTTGCTTGTTCTCCAGAATTACTCAAAATTTCCATACCAATTCTCCAGAACTGGTCAGAACCTGCTGAATACCACCTCTTCACCTGCCCCATTCTGACTGTCCTTGTTGTCCTCTGCTGGTTCAGGTATCTGGTAACCCTAATAATGATATTCTCTCTCTGGAGCACCCATCAAGAAAAACGAACTATCCCACTTCTTGTGACTTTTTTTGCAGCTTTTACTTCTAAAATGCAGTATACAGATCCATATCTGGTGTAACATAAGCACAAAGATTATATTAAAGCTGTTGATCTCAAGGGAGGAATCCCCCAGAGTCCTGCAAGCCAGAGGTTCTGACCAGTTCTGGAGAACTGGTAGCGGAAATTTGAGTAGTTCGGAATTGGCAAAATACCATCTCTGACTGGCCCGCCCCCATCTATTCTCTGCCTCCCGAGTCCCAGCTGATTGGCTGGGTCTTCTTCAGTTGCCCTGCATAGGAGAGCGGAACTGGAAAGCAGGTTAGTGGGGTGGGAGAGAATGGAGATTTTGCAGTATCCTTCCCCTGCCAAGCCCACCAAGCCACGCTCCACCAAGCCATGCCCACAGAACCAGTAAAAATGTTGAATCCCACCATTGCTTCAAGGACATTTGCTCCAAATCAAAGTCTTCACTCTCACACAACAATCCTACAGATACAGCAGGCACATTCCAAGAACAAAGTTCATGTTGAACCAATCCAAATTCCTTGGCCAGGAAGATCACTGCAATTGTCTTTGCATAAAGTCCCTGAAGCTCCTTCCTTCAACTCTGTCTGGCTCCCTCCTTCTGAGCCGGATCTTCCTTGGCTCCTCCGCCTTTGAGTCTCCATAGCAGTGATTCAAGGAACTGGGCAACTGGATAATTATTGTTAGCCATCCAGAGTTAGTAATTATATCAACTGAATAAATAAATTAAATTAAAATGGAATAATAAAATAAAACAATAAAATCTTCTCAGGGAGAAACTTCCAATGTTTTTTCTCTGCCGCTACCATTCAGAATCCACTGCTGAAACACACACACGCAGCCACTCAGCTGCTCGGTGGTTTTAGAAAATAGGATCTCTGCTTTCTCCCACATATCTCTTGCGCATGATAATCTTTCTGCTGCCAGCAGAGGAGCTACTCCCTCTCCTTGTTCCTTGCCACACTTAAGAAGCTGAGAGTTTTTACAACACAGCACTTGCTTCCGAAGCTAGCTTATTTTATTTCCATTCTGTCCCACTCCTCCATACAATATGCCCATTTAGGGCAAGTTAAACGATGATCAGGAATTCACAGTTCTTGCAGGAAGAACAATTCAGGCTTTGGTTTTTAATTTTCCTACATCCTGAAATTAACCTTTTAACTTGTTCCAATCAACTGCAATAATTATATTAATGCCATAATAACAGGTAACAAAATATAAAATAAATAAATCTCTTCCTCCTTTTGTTGTTATTTTCACATAGCAAAATACAATTAGTATTTCCTTTCTTAAACTCATTCTGGATTCAATGTTCTATAATTTTATATTGCTCAAAATGGCTGATATTGAGAGAGAGAGAGAGAGAGAGAGAGAGAGAGAGAGAGAGAGAGAGAGAATTTAAAATAACCATCTCCATGACCAAGTTCCTTTATTCAAAAATGAAGATGTGTTCAGACACTAATGAGATAAGTCTTTCAAATGAATTAATATCAAAATGAATGTTTATCAAAATCAGCAATATTGTTTATCATATGCCAGATTCTTTCTGTTCTCATGTAACCCAACAACAGTATTACAAACCTTCAAAAACATGACTTGTTAAAGACATTGTTAAGTTTGCATGAAGAGTCAGAGGAGTTCCAGCAAAGAGTTTATTAGTGACTACAGCTCGAATAGACCCGTCCTGGCTTGCTACGCTGCTGCTCTTATAGCCTGCAGCCGTAGCTGCCAGCCAATGGGAGTGCAGGGTTTCTTCCCTATTTAAACCAATACCATTTGACATTTTACAAGAACAGTTCAAATAAACCAATAACATTCAAACCTACATACATAACACCCCTCCCCACTAGGTTCAGTCCATACCAAACCCCAACCTATCTAATGTATTCCTTTAAATAGGTGGGGCTCTTACGTCGTTGAGACCTTTGTGGTTCAGAAGTTTAACGTTCTCACCCAGTGAGAGGGAAATGTGTCTGCTGACATTTCCCTGTTGGGACTTCCTGAGGAAGAAGACCCTGTTAGACTGTTAGAATCTGGTCTCTCCTCCCAACCCATCTCCATTCCAATGTCAGCACCCAAGTCAGGTAGTGATGTGCAATCTTCCACTTCTAAGGATGGATCTTGGCTTTGTGACAGGGTTGGGATGGTTCCTGTCATGGCTCGTTACACATGGGGTTGATTCCTGTTTGCTGATTTTCCTCCTGTTCCCCTCCTTCCCCTAGAAGGACATCAGGTGAGGGACCTAGAGAGACAGGGTTGATGTTCCTGAGGGAACCTGGATCTAAGTTGGTCAATGTGCCTGCTCCAGAGGAGGCCATCCTCTGTTTGTACCCTGTAAGAGCGAGGGCCGTGATGTGAGTTATTTCAGCAGGAATCCACAAAGGTTCACCTATAAGGTTCCTAGCATAGACAGAATCTCCCACACTAAAGAGCGAACTTTGGAAGTGGAATCCAGTGGTGCGTTGGGTGCGTAAGTGGGATGAAGGCGGTCAAGGGAAGACCTAAGTTTCCTGCCCATCAACAACTCTGCTGGGGACAAGTTATTTGATGGGCTAGGAGTGATGTGTTGAACACTAAGAAGTTTTCAAGCTTCTCAGTGATGTCCCCAGGACCCAGCTGCTGAAGCTTCTCTTTGGTGAAGCGTACCATGCGTTCAGCCGCCATTGGCGAAGGGTGCCCAGGGGCAGTGAGGGCATGTCTGATGCCCTGTTGAGCTAGAAAGGATTCAAAAATGTTAGATGTGAATTGAGGGCCATTGTCAGAAACAAGGACATCTGGTAACCCATGGGTGACAAACAATTTTCTGAGCTGCTTGATGACAGCCTCAGTTGTAGTGGATGTCATGGGAATTACCTCTAGCCATTTAGAGTATGCATCTACTAGCACTAGAAAAGTGTGCCCTCTTGTAGGGCCTGCAAAATCAATGTGGATTCTAGACCATGGGCCCCTAGGACATTCCCATTCCTGTGTGGGGCGTGAGGTGGGGCAGGCCTGACTACCTGGCAATTGGGACAAGATGCTACCCAGTTTTCAACCATTTTGTCAATACCTGGCCACCATACATAACTCCTGGCCAAACCTTTCATCCTTACAATCCCAGGATGACCCTCATGTAACATTTCCAAAACCTCCCTTTGCAGTTTTGCAGGAATAACCACCCTGTTACCCCACAAAATACATCCTCTTAATACAGATAATTCAGTTTGCCTGGACTTAAAAGGTTGGGCAAGGTGAGGTAGATCTTGAAGAGGCCAACCTTTCTTAATCCAGCCCATAACAGGTGCTAATACAGCATCTTTGGTAGTTTCTCTGGCAATCTCAGCAGCATGGACTGGAAGCTTAGCCACGGTCTCCAGGAAAAGGTGTGAGTTTCAAGTTCAAAGTCCTCCTTGTGGCAAGGTAGTGGGCAACGACTCAGTGCATCAGCATGTCCAATGTCCTTGCCAGGCCTGTGAATCAGTTTGTATGAATAGGCTGCAAGAAATTCAGTCCACCTCAGCATTCTTGGTGACAGGATATTAGGTGTAGGTTTGTCTCCTGCCACAATGCCTAATAAAGGTTTGTGATCTGTAACAATGGTGAATGACCTGCCATACAGATATTCATGAAATTTCTTAACAGCTGCAACAACTGCTAAAGCCTCCTTGTCCAATTGGCTATAATTCCTCTCTGCTTTGGACAAAGTCGAGAGTAAAATGCAATTGGGGCTTCCCTTCCATTGGGAAGCCTGTGACTCAAACCCCCACTCCAAAGGGGATGCATCACAAGTCAGAACAACAGGCAAATTCTCAGAGAATTGTATCAACACAGCATCAGGTGATTAGTCTCTTAATACTGTTAAATGCTGACTGTTCCTTCCGCCCCAGATCCAAACAGCTTTCTTATCAAGCAGGCGATGTAAGGGCTCAGCAATAGATGCTTTGTGAGGTAGAAACATGTGGTAAAGTTAATAAGTCCAAGGAAGGCTTGCAAATCTGCCTTGCATCGAGGTTTAGGGGCTTCCTTGATTGCTTTAACCTTGGCATCAGTAGGATGGATGCCATGCTTGTCAATCATATACCCCAGGAACTCAACTCTGTCTGTTTTGAGTGTACATTTGTCTTCCTTGACTTTTAAACCCGCTTTTCTGAATCTGGTAAGGACTTCTCTGAGTCTTTCTTGAAGCTGAGTGTCATTTTCAGCAGAGATTAATACATCATCAAAATAAGGCACTACCCTGGCAGTCCTTGCAACATTCTTTCCATAAGGCTTTGAAAAATGCCAGGTGCCACGCTTACTCCAAATTGTAGTCTTTTACATTTGAAGGCACCTCTATGAGTCACAATTGTTTGTGCCTCTGCAGTGGCATCATCAACTGTTAATTGTTGATATGCCTGAGCTAAATCCAGTTTAGCAAATACTGTACCCCTGCCAAGGGAATGGAGCAGATGATGCACAACTGGTACAGGATATGCTCTGCTGCAGCATGGTTAAGTGTCCCCTTGTAGTCACCACAGATTCTCACTGACCCATCAGCCTTGACTGGTGTGACTATGGGTGTTTCCCATCTGGAGTGGTCAGTAGGCTCTAAAACCCCTTGAGCAATGAGCTTATCTAATTGTGCATCAATTTTTCCTTTAAAGCAAATGGGACCCTCCTGGGCTTTAAGCAATTGGGGCACCTTGGGGTCTAGGCTGAAAGCAATAGGGGTCCCCATATACTTGCCCAGTCCTTCGCTGAAGACCTCTGGAAACTCAGACTTCAAGGACTCTTCCCAGTCAGAACTGCTCACGTGATGGATGCCAGTCACCTCGATGCCAAGTGGCTTGAACCACTCAAGTCCCAGCAAACTTGGGCGATCCTTGTCCACGATGGTCAGGGGCAAGCGTTTGGTGTGGCCTTTAAACTGCACGTTGAAATCTCTCGCTCCAACTACTGGAATCTTGTTCCCTTGGTAGTCTTTGAGAGTCAGTGCTTGCTTCTGGAAATGCTTTTCTGAATTTTGGGAAAGAGTCTGTGGATAGTGTCCCATGACACCATAGATAAATAAGAGCCTGAGTCCACTTCCATTTGGCAAGGCCTTCCTTCAATAAACACCTTCACATGTACTTTTCTGCTATTTAAGGGTGAAGAATGACCAATAGTGATTGTTTGGTGAGTTTCATTCTTGCCATTTGCTTCTAAATTTCGCCCCATTTTTCAAGGAAATTGTTGGGCTTAAAGTCTCTATCAGGAAATTTCTTCCTAACTGGTGGAGTTCTGGATGATTTGCAGACTCTGGCTATGTGACCCGTTTCTCTAGCGTAGGCAAATGGAGTCAAAGAACTTGCATTCAGTCGGGGGTGGCCCCCACCCTCTGCAATAGAACCCTTGCCTGTTTTCCCAGAGTCTTTTCTTTTCTTCTCCATTCTGAGTTTAAAAATCCCTCCTCTGCCTCACTGCCATCAGAATCAGAGTCTATTTGTTCGCAATGAGCTGTTGTGGATTTTCCCCATCAGAATGGCTTGAGGCCTGGCTTGAGGCCTTGTTAATCTTTTCATGGCGCAGCTGAGGACTTGGTGGCTTCGCTGAAACAGCTTCTTCAATGGCCTCTTTAAGCGTGATCTTAGGTTTCATTAAAAGTTTGCTTTGTAAGACCTTATCTTTTAGGCCTAAAACAAACCGATCCGCATGGCCTCTTCTAAGTTGGTAAAGTCACAAGCACCCCAATGTCCCTTAAACTTGCCACGAAGTCATTAACATTCTCGCTATCCCCTTGATCCCGACGGTAAAATTGTGTCTCTTAATGAGGCCGATACTTGTGAAGTAATGGGCTCTTAAAAGTTTCTCTAAATCGGGCCATTCCATTACCTTCAGCTCTGCTGCTCCATACGCCGCCATTTTGAAGACTGCGGACCGCAGTCGTGAGAAAGACCGCCCTCTTCCGTCTCTCGGGGATGCCCGAGATCGTTCCCCTCCAGGAACATGTGGAAGCGATCCGCCGATTCCCAGTCTTCCGTCGCGGATCGAGCGGTGCTGGGGGTGTTCAGCGCAGCCATCTCGCTCAGTTGCTTGTTGCGTCGTCTTCTCTTCAGGAAATCCCATCCTTGTCGCCAGTGTTAAGTTTGCATGAAGAGTCAGGCGAGGAGTTCCAGCAAAGAGTTTATTAGTGACTACAGCTCGAATGGACCCGTTCTGGCAGCTACGGCTGCTTCTTATAGCCTGCAGCCGTAGCTGCCAGCCAATGGGAGTGCAGGGTTTCTTCCCGCACTATTTAAACCAATACCATTTGACATTTTACAAGAACAGTTCAAATAAACCAATAACATTCAAACCTACATACATAACAGACATAAACTAAGTCTACCATTGTGAAGAAATCACAGCGGTAAAATCAGATTTTGAAGTTTGAATCAGTCCTGTAGGAAGGCCTAGAGACATGATATGGAAATGCAATTCAAATAATTTTTAAATAGGAAATGAAATAAAATATCATTAGCTATGTCGTTATTTAATTATTATTAGATTGTCCACAAACATTCTTGAGGTTAGAAGAAGGAATATTCAGCAAAGTTTTCAAAATCTAACAGTTTCCAAGTGGGAAAAGAAAAGAAAAAGAAAGCAAGAAATAACCATGAAGAAATAATGTAACTTATTTTCATAGAGAGGGTATATATTCAGTATCTACTAGAGACATGTTTTTCCTCAGATTCATTTGTCATAAGGGCATCTATTTGTTTCTAACACATCATCTTTCTTTTAGGTTAGGAAAAGTAATCAATATGGAATCCTCAACAAAATGATCTCTAACCACCCTGCAAAATTAGAAAATGCTTCTTACATACAGAGTAAACCTGAGGCATGAGCTGACTGTAGATTTGCTAAATAGACTGTCTCTTTTCTAATGCACTTTAGACAAATGGGTATATTTTCATCTAAACAATTTGTATGTACAGTATTTAAGCAGCTAATCTGTTCAGACAGTTGTTCCATTAATGGTATCTCAAAGCTAGGGATTCAATTGTTTCATAATCATTTTCATGATGTGTACAACACTGTATGTCAAAGTCTAGTTAAAACATTCAGCATTCAACCCTATCAGTTGTCCACAAGAGCTAATATAAATTCTTTGCAGAACTGATAGATACTAGGAAACAGACAATTTTTAGCTCAGTTTGTAAAACTGTCCTGACTTTTCTCACTACCTCCCAGATACAGATACAGATAGTGTTACAAGGACAATTGGGTCAGAATTCCCACCACTAAGCAGTGTGGTCATAATACTCCATGTCATATGGCTGCATTGCTTAGTGATAGCAATCTTGCAACTTGCCCCAGGACTGCACAGGTCATTAAGCAGGAAGAGGCAGGAGTCCCAGCATGTGGAATGGGACAACTTGTCATGGCCAACTAGTTGCAGCCAACTTGCCATGGCCAGTTTACCATGGCCAACTAGCACAACCAACTTGCTACAGGACAACTCGCCATGACCAACTTGCCACGGGACAACTTACCATCGGACAATTAAACAATTCAATTTAATTATTTAAAATAAATAAATTATTTTAATTTTTATTATTCACATTTCATTTTGTCCATCCTTTTGCATCCTTTCTTTAATGATTCTATTTCACCATTTCTTTAATATTGGTGTAACTCTTGTTTCCCTAGCTGTCCTGCAGCGAGTTGGCCATGGCAAGTTGGCTGTGGTGAGATGACTATAGTGTGTTTGCCGTGATGAGTTATCACAGACCCACAGGTGCTACAGAGCACCTGAACAAGTGGCAGGAGTGGGAGCGACCTCTGATCACTTTCTTCATTGAGTTTGTTTATGGGAAGCTGGTTATGTCAGAAATCACAATCGTGATCACCGCTCACTGCAATATCATAACTGTGAGATGGGTAGTGAGCATCCTCTTTCAATTGCACAACTATGGGGATGCTGTGACAGCTGGAATTCTGAGGACCAGTCATAAGTCCCACTCATTCAGTGCAATCATAACTTTGAATGGTCTCTGAACAAATGGTTCAGAGGACTACCTGTGGAATATAAGCACTGTGCCCAAGACACTCTGTTCATTGCAGGTATTCAAGAGATACCAATGCTATTTGCTCTTTTATTTGCCTCATGTTATTAAGTTGATCATGGAAGCAGGCAACATTTAAACAATATCACTTAATTTGCTAAGAAAGAGATTATTTGGGGAGCAAGTTGTTTGCTACTAAAATGCATTTTAAAAGGCCTAATTTATAATCCATAATTTTATAATGTGACTTCCCAAATGTTTGAAAATAAGATAGAAGAGTGTACATATATGTGTAAATTGTAAGCTGGGATGCTCATCAGGAGAAAAGCATAAAAAATGAAAAGCAACTGTACATATAAAGGTTTTAGCCCAATTCATTCAAAATAAAATTAAAATATCATGAGAATGTCTGGAGACTTCAAAGCCCAGTCATCACCAGAGATCAGAAAGTTCAACCAATTGCCTTCAGAACTCTTCTTTAAATTACAGAAAATACATACCAGGCAATCAAATACAAGTGTTTCTCACTACCAGACTATGGAGAGACCAAAAGAACATGAGAACTGTTAAGTTTGCATGAAGAGTCAGGCAAGAGCTTCAGTGAAGAGTTTATTCAGTGACTACAGCTCGAATGGACCCGAGTTGGCTGGGCTATGGCTGCCTCTTATAGCCTGCAGCCGTAGTTGCCAGCCAATGGGAGTGCAGGGTTTCTTCCACTATTTAAACCAATACCATTTAACATTTTACAAGAACAGTTCAAATAAACCAATAACATTCAAACCTACATACATAACAAGAACTAGAGACAAACATTCAGAACTCCAAAAACAGAAGCCAGCAGGCTCTTGTAACACAATCTGATATTTAGGAAGATTTGGAAACCATGTCAAAAGCAAAGCAGCCTGTTTTTTTGAAAAATTTCAATCTTACATGGGAACAAATCTCTTTCCAGTCTTCGCTAGTTAAATGAACTATCTCCATCACAACAAAAGGAATGTAAGCTACTACATTATCTTTCCTTTCACATTTCAAAGATCTGTAAGTGCCAAGAACAGTGTTGTTTTTCTTACTATGATTCTCTGCCTGTTTAAAAGTGTGCATCCTGTACTTCAAAAGTAGGAATAGTCAATATGCAAGATCTTTGCCCTCTGAATCATTAGCAATCTTCACTTATTTCAGGGCTAAATGCAGCTGCCAGGGGAATGCATTCCATAGCACTTCAGCAACCTGAGGGACTACCTTCTGCATGCCAGAAAGATGAACCTCTTCTTCAGATCTGAAGACCAAAGGAGTTCCTAATAGGAAAAGCAGCTCTTTAGGTTTTCAGCGTAAAAACAATAGCTGACTTGTAACTCTGGCACATACAGAGTTGAAGAAGCTTCTTGGATGAGAAGTGAAACATCTTCAAAGAAAAACCAGAAAGTTCAGTTGCCTCTTGAAAAAAAAATAGCACCTTTGGGACAACCATGACCTGGATGACTGAGAATCTCCATAGATATGTAACGATGCACTCTGGCACATACAGTTCATCTGATCCCTGTATCTTGAACACATTAGAATAGGGCAGCCAGTGCATTTTACATCAGCTGCAACTTGCAGAATTTTTTCCAAAAAATTTAGCTCTGAAGCAAGATGGGATGCAACCCAAGCTTAGATAGTGGCTTCAGGGCAATCAAAGCTAGCATTCTAACCAAAATTGTGTTAAAAAAACCATCCAAGAGTGGGGTCCAGTGAATTCAGTGTCAGCTGAGAATCAAGGAATACACCCAGGCAGCAGACTTGTTCCTTCAGGGAAAGGGTGAATTTTTATTAAAGAGTCTGAACCTTATTCTTTTACATCCAATTGCCTATTCACCAAGAGGACCTCCATTTTGCCTGGGTTTAATTTCAGCTTGTTTCCCTTCATCCAGGCCATTAGTGAACTTAAGCAACTGTCAAGATTAATGTACTGATTACAGTCTTCTAAATAAATAAAAATAACTTGCTCATGATGCCCCACTTCAAAGCTCTGAACAATTCCCTCTGTGCCTTCAGATAAATGCATGTTGGACAAAATGGGAAACAAGAACTATGTAGGGCAGACCTAGATCAACATTTTATGTATTCTAATGACACACACACACACACACCTCAGCACCACCTTGGTCAACCAGGAAGAACTAGAAAACTGCCAACTGCCACCCTGAAGGCTAAATCCCACCTTTCTGGAATTATGGACAGAGGAATTAAAAGTTGTCAAGTGGGCCAGAAGGGTTAGCACTGCTACATTTAGGTTCTGGGATAGGTCTCTATTAAGATAGAGTAGAATTATCAGGGGTGTCAAAGTGGCGGCCCACAGGCCGGATGCATCACGCGCAGGCCACACCCACCCCAGCTCCACAAAGGGGAAAAGGTTGCAAAACATCATGTGACAGCAACATAATGGCATGAGCTTGAAACCCATGTTAAGTAGTTTTGTAGTTCCCTCTCCTCCTAGGTGAGAGCAATTCAGTCCAGATAAATAGTATCAATTCAGGGGATTACAACCCCCTGGGATTACAGTCATCCACCTTTCCAGAAATTGAATGAGGCTAACAGATACATTTATATTTCCTGGGTCAATCAAGTATTTATCACTACCTTCTATAGAGTGGAGAAAGATATGAATAGTCCTTATCCCTCATAAGGACTATTGATCACTTCCCATTTGCGATTTAGAAATTTTTGTTTGCAACTTAAAAAGCACAAGGTGCAAATAAGCAAGTAATAATCCTCACCTCTCCACACAAGTTCTCTACCAACTGAAAACAAAATAGTAGACAATTAATGAACTTACATCCCCATGATTTGTGCAATACTGAATTATAAATCAAACTTAATGTAGTCAAGTTTCTCTGCGAAGTATGGTTTATGATGAGCCACCCATTGTTCCAGATCCTCACCTCCTCTAATATCTTGATGAAGGAGATGCCTCATAGTATATAAAAACAATACCTGTTTGGTGTGGATGCATTGATGACAGAGAAATAAGCACTCTTTTCTATTACCAATGCTCTGAAGTAGGTGTCCAAATGAGCCTTCAATTGAGCTCACTCTGATCTATCCTGACAATTTCTCCATTTGGTTTCACTGATGCCCTGCTTCATTACTCTCGCCTTCCACAGTCAACCAAGGGACTAATTGTGAAGAAAGAAATGCTTGGAAGTTATAGTGTAAACGGATCGCCTCCATTATTCTACAAATCAATCAGGGTCTTGAGGGTAAGATCATTTTAACCAGCCCTCTACACCTGTAAAGTTTGTTATAGCCGCCAATCTAAAATGTACCATGGAGTGATGCATAGTAATTGATTTTCTCAAAGGTGTTATTCTCCAAGACCTGCCTAAGGTAGTCCCAGAGAGGCAAAATCTGCCTTGAAATTACTCTGTGGTCATGATGCAGCCTCATAACAGCTTTGCTCTTAAACGCCAGGTCCTGAGATCTAGTGCAGTTTTCAACAGATGACTCCTGTTGGGAGTAGACAGTTGAAGATCTAATCTTACAAGGAAACTGTTTTTCTAGGTAGTAAAGCAGGCAACACCTAAGCAGATGGATGGAGGGGAATATTTTTCTTTTTCTCATCTAGACTGTAGCTAGCTGGACTTAATGGGCCAAGCAACAACAGCTTTCCCTGGGTTATTTTTTTCTTTTTCTTTTCTATTTTTGCTTTTAAATAAGAAGGTTATTTTTCCTCTGCCTCAGCAAATGTTTTCTGGCAACTTGTTCTAGAATACAAGTTTTCATGTTATAATTAAACAGGAAACTACAACAGCTCAGACTCCAGGGCGTATGATAAAATGGCTGTGATTAATTGGCTCACCCCCAAAGATGTAACTAAGAAGAGGTGGGAGAACTATTTTAAGTGTTGCTATAATTCCAGGTTTACTTCCATTTTCAGGTAGTCTTGAATTGCAACACTTCATTTAATGACCATTCAAATTGCTGGAAGAAATATCCATCTGGTTCAGTTCCAAGCCGGGAGAAAGGCACTGGAGACAAAATGGAGGCTAGAGGCTGATTGGAAAGATGGTTTAATAATGAAGCAAAGCACATGGGTGGTTCTGGTGCAGCTGAACACATGGAGTTAAGAGTGGGGGATATTTATACCTTCTGTTAGGCTTTGCACTTGAACTTGTCACCTCTCGGCTCGACTACTGCAACGCTCTCTATCTAGGACTGCCCTTGCATACCATCCGGAGGCTTCAGCTGGTGCAAAATGCGGCTGCGCGGGTTCTGATGGGAGCCTCCCATACTCCCATGTTACACCCCTCCTGCATGGCCTGCATTGGCTACCGGTTGCCCTCCGAATGAGATTCAAGATTCTGGTATTGACATTCAAAGTCCTACGAGACATGGGTCTGGGCTATTTATGGGAGCGTCTACTGCCGGCATCGAATACCAACCGCCCTGTACGAGCACACAGGCGGGGACTCCTTGGCATGCCATCTGCGACCCAGTGTCGTTTGGCGGTAACGTGGGGGAGGGCCTACTTTGTGGCGGCTCCCGCTCTGTGGAACCAACTACCTCTGAGGCTCCGCCTGGCCCCTGACCTCCGCACTTTCTGCCACGATTTAAAAACCTGGTTGTTTGAACAGGCTGAGTTGTGCTGACTCCTCGGGGGAGGGGTCATTTTTACAATGTAAATTATGAATGGGTTTTTAGTTTAATTTGGCTTGGTTAGTTTAATTCTATTTTATATAATCAATTTATTGTGTGGTTTTAATTGTGAGCTGCCCCGAGTCCTTTTTGGAGAGGGGTGGCATAAAGTCAAATAAATAAATAAATAATAAACTTCCTGTTCCTGTTCAAGAACATGAATTCTATTGGGGCCATGTACAAATACTAGGGTTTGTCTGAGCTAAGTTTGGTTGAAGTTTGCTGGGGGTGGTGCAACTGAGATGATGCAGTGAAGGGGCTTGTGTTCTGAAAGGGTGTTGGCCAATTCCTATTATGGCTTACTGACTTTGTCCTGGTTTGGATCTTGGGTGAGGGTATTTGCTTATGAGTAGAGCTATCTATCTCTTTATCTCTTAAGCACCGACATCTGCTGAGGGCTATTTATTTATTTATTTATTTAATTGGTCTTATATGCCACCCTATCTCCCGAAGGACTCAGGGCGGCTCACATAAAAACACCCAATACAAAAGTTAAAAGAATTAAAAACAAATTAATCTAATTAGACCAAATAAATATTTAAAACCAACCCACAAAACATTTAAAACAACCCCCTCCCTCAGTCCAGGCCGGTCTGTTCGAGTAATCAAGTCTTTAGGCCGCGGCAAAAGGAGTGGAGGTCAGGGGCCAATCGTAGCTCCAGGGGAAGCTGGCTCCACAAAATGGGCGCCCCCACAGAGAAGGCCCTCTATTAAGAAAGGGGGGGGCTGTTTTCTCTCTCTAAAAAACTTCTCATCCAGGGAAATATAATATTCTGCCTTTTTTAATATTTCTCAAAATATTTCATTCTTCTAGGAGAGAAGTGGGTGCTAACATTCTAAAAAGTTACAACGGCACTGAAAAAAGTGACTTATGACCATTTTCCACACTTACAACCATTGCAACATCCCATGGTCACATGATCAAAATTCAGACTCTTGGCAACTGACTCATATTTATGTCGGTTGCAGTATCCTGGGGGGGGCAAGTGATCACCTGTTGCTACTTTCTGACAAGCAAAGTCAATGGGAAAGCCAGATTCACTTAACAACCATGTCACTAATATAAAAACTTAAGTGATTCACTTAACAATTGTGGCAGAAAAGGTTCTAAAATGGAGCAAATTTCACTTAACATCCGTCTTCACCTAGCAACAGCAATTTTGGGATCAATTGTGGTTGTAAGTTGAGGACTACCTGTATCCAGCAATCCTTTCAGGCACCAGACACGATTATTGTATCTGATTCTGATTTTGTGGGTAAAAGTTCTTGTTCTGAAATCTTGAGAATCAGTCTATTCAATCTCTGTGCAATGAACATGTGTATGAACACATGTGGGTAATGAACATGTGTAAGTACATGTTTGTGCAGATCCTGAAAAGCTAGTTGTAAGTCAGTTTTTTCCTACCAGTTTAAGTTCCTTAGGAATAACTGGTCTAGGAATATAGGGTTCCTAGACCCTTTGGAGAGGTTCAAAGACTGACAGAGTCAGTCATTCAAGGTACTCCTATGATAACCAAGGGGTCCCAAAGGTGCTTTTTTCCAAAGGAAACTGGACTTTCTTGTTGTTTTCTTTGAAAACATTTTGCTTCTCATCCAAGAAGTTTCTTGGATGAGAAATGAAACATTATCAAAGGGAAAAAAACCCAAGAAGGTCCAAATGCCTTTTGGAAAAAGCATCTTTGGGACAACCATGACTTGGATGATTAAGAATCTCCACAGGCATTTAACCAAAAGGTCAAAGTTATGGTTGCTAAAACTACTTTTATTATAAGATTCCAGTAACAGAATCTGCCTGTCTGTCTGTCTGTCATCATTGTCTTCAAGACTCTTCTTTCTCATCCATTTTCCTTTTAATATCTTTCCCTTGCGGTGATTGTTGTAATTCTTCTTCCAATTTCCTAAAATCATCTTCCAAGATTTTGAGTGTCTTCTTCCGTTTAATATTTCTTTTCCTTATATAGTCAATTATCAAACCTCTTGTATAAGCCTTCATCGCATCCCAACGAGTTTGTAGAGATGTATCTTCTTTTCTATTTTCCTTGAAAAAAAGGTAAGTTCTGCCTCAATTTTCTTTTTAAATTCTTCTTCTTTCAAGATCATATTATTTAATGTCCATCTCGATCTTCTCCTCTGTCCTTTCCAGGCAACTGTCAATGGATTGTGATCCCCAGATCCCACTTTCAATTTGAATTTTCTGTATATCGGGAGCATATCTGCAGATGCCCATACCATATCTATTCTTGACCATGATTCATGTCTATTTGAATAAAAAGTAAATTCTTTGTTTCCAATATTTCTCTCTCCATATGTCTTTAATATTCATTTCTTCTATCATTTGAAAGAAGGACTTGGGTAGCTTTTTTCTAATTTTCTTTTTGGTTCTTTCAGATTTATAATCAAGCTGGTCATTAATTATCCCATTAAAATCTCCCATCAGAAAGATATTTGCATAGTCTAATTCAATCACTTTTTGATATAATCTCTTATAGAATTCTTCTTGATTCTCACTTGGTGCATATATTGCTATCAGAAGCATTTTAGTGTTGTTATCTATTATCTCCACTATTAAAATCCTCCCATCTTCATCTGTATAAATCAATTCTGCAGTAATTGTATCTTTAATATATAAAGCCACTCCTCTTTTTTTACATTGCGCCAATGATGTAAATAGCTTTCCTAACTTTCTTTGCCTTAATACATATTCAGAGGAAAAATTGAGGCAGTAGCTAGTTTCACTTGAAATGTTTCCCATTCATTACTCCAGCTTAGCTCAATGGCACCAGCTTGCCACTTGGGGCTTCTTGAATAATAGTGGAGATAAAAGGAAGCATTGAAAAAGCTACAAATGGATCCTCAAACTGTTCATGAATGTGGATGGCATTCCCACAAAATTCTCATGTTAGAAACATTGCATTTTTGCTTATTTTACGCATACACACAGATACATACGCACAGACATAGACACACACATACACACACACACATGAACTTACCTCTAGTATGTGTATAATGTAAGTAGGGTAGAGGAGCAAGAGGCCAGTGACCCCTACTCCCTGACAATACTGGCGTTGCAAATTCAGAAACAGTTGTTCCCAGTACTCTGAGGAGAAATGAGGCAAGCATAAATTCCCTTCACAAAACAATGGATCTGTCTGGCAATCCCATAACATCATAGGCTTCTGTCCCCCTTATCCACACAAAACTCAGTATTTATTTTTAAAAACAGTTACAGCAAGGGGAGGAGGGTGCATAAACACAAGCATAGCAACAAAAAAATATTAAGAAATGTCTCAGAACTTGCTGCATTTTTAAAGACAGGCGATATCTTATCAGCTGGTTAATTAAAAGGCTCCACTTTAGTCTGGGGATTGAGTCTCCAGGCTAAAAACTAGGAGACTGTGAGTTCTAGTCCCACCTTAGCCATGAAATCCAGCAAGGTGATTAACCTTAGACTGTCTACTATTGACCTCATCCCTTTCCTAAGAGGTCTGTAGTTGGTGCATAAGCGCACCAACGTGCCTACCGTCCCTGTCCTATTGTTTCTTTTATTTTCTTATATGTATCCATGTGTTTATAACTATGTTTGTAACTATGTTTATACTTATATCTTATACTTATACTATTATCTTGTAAGCAATTGACTAATCAAATAAATAAATAAATAAATAAATAAATAAATAAATAAATAATAGGATGAACCAGGAAAAAAAAGATGATCTTGGGCTAGTCACTCTCCCTCAGCCCAACATATCTCACAGGGTTGTTGTGGAGCAAATAGAAGGAGGGAGGAGAATTAGTTATACTTACCATCCTGAGTTATTTATAAAAATAATGAAGGTGAGATATAACTAAACCAAACAAGGTCTGAGCTGGACCTCAACATTCTGCAGGGGAAAAAAATTGTTCCTGGAGCTACTTGTTGGAAGTTTCCTCTGCCCTACACTGCTCTACACTCTTATTCAAAGAGTTTGGATGAATTTTGTGTATTTGAAAGGCCTTTCGAGCCAGCTGTTGGCTCTCAGAAGCTCACAATGTATTTATTAAATCAACCCATTCCATTCTAAAACTTTCTGACAATGATTTCAAAATGTTCTTGAAGAAAGCAGTAGGGAGAATTTTTACTTACCGCCAAATACCTTTTATCAGCCAGGTCTGGCGAGATCTTAGCCAGAAAGATCAGCCTGTGGAGAAGGAATTTCTAAAGGACAGATAAAAAGGAATCTATTTTTTTAACAAATATTGTTGACAGAATATATCAATCAAATCAAACCATTATATAGCCAAAGACCAGCAAAAGGAGGATGGGTATAAAGAATGAAAAGCATAAAAGATAAATCAGAATAAAAAATGACATATCAAAACGTAAGAACTATAAAACAGCAATCTAAAAGGAATTTTAAAATGAACCTAAAGGCAAGGATAGGAACAATGGATGGGTGTAAAGATGAGTAGAAAACTAAATCCATAACAATACAAATCACTCTAAAATAACCAGCTACGTGCTCATTAAAACAGGTTTATGGCACAAGTTGTTTCTGATGGATTTTAAGCACTGCTGTGCACAACCTGGCAACATTGTATGTTATAGCAGTGTTGATGTCTGAAAACAGCAGGGAAGTGTAAAATTGTCCTGTGCACCCTGAATATTTATGCAATAATGGTGAGAGGCGACTACTATAAATGTCTCTATACTACAGACACTAGAGAAGTACATGCTCTGTTGTTTCTGCTTGTCCAAAGCCACAGGGGCTTTGCCTCTCCCCCCCACCCATTTCCTGTGTTGGCCTTCAAGGATAGCTGAGGAGGGGGCATGACTTGGGTCAAAGTAAACGCCCTCAGGTTGGTTAGGAATTTCAAAGCTAGTTAAGTATGCTATTGGGGAGGCAGTGTATCTGTTGTGTTCAGTGGCAATAAAGGTTGGGCACCTAGTTAGGTCTAATTGGCATTCTGTGTCTGCTACATGCTGTTTAATGATTGCTTTGACTTGATTGTATCCCATGCTGAATAGAAGACCTGGGCAAAAGCCCAAAGAGGAATATTTAGTTGTCATTATCTTTTTCATATGGACTGAAAATCATCCCTCACAATTGGTGGGGCAAAGCCCAGGGGAGTGGGGAGGATAGTCTGAGCCAGTAGTTGAGTTTGGTCAGGCCTAGCCCCTACTTCCATGAGGCTTGTCTCTAGTCTCAGGGGAGCATCAGAGATACATTGAAGAGTTGATATTAGAAATTTGGACCTGTCTAATTCTAATTATATAACTAAACATGATGACAGAGGGAAGTGCATTATGTGTTGGTTTACTTCAAAGACCTCCTTTTTGGTAGGAAGACAGCAACAATATGTCGGCTTGCAGGGTATTCTCTAAAGCAGAGAACTTAGTTTGCACTGGGTTGCATACATGGGGTAAAACTAGGTTTTGTTGTCATTGTAGTATACTGAACAAAGTCCATCACAATTGATGGACACAGTCTTTACTATTAGTACAGTGTGTTCCAAGTGGCAAGGTTATTATTAAAGCTGGTAGTTAGGAGACCAAAGTCATAAACAATACAGATCAGCATCTATGGATCCACATGGTGATGACCATGGCAGATGGAAGGCTGTGACTTGGAATGGAAGGGAATAGGTAATAAAAACAGGAATTAACAACGATACGAAAAGGAAAAAAATAGATATATTGTGTATTTGAGAATCCAAGAGAAAAGGAAAAAAACATAATAAACATGAATGGAGATGGATTGATCCTGAGCAGAGGAGCTGATGAATACATGCAAGGAAGTGAAGATGTAGGTTGAGTTATGAATGAAGGCGTTGATATGAATGTTGGAAAGCATGAATTTGTGTGTTCTAGATTGTTGTGACAATGTACAAAGTAGGAATTCAAAGGATGGTGATAGTTGCATGCTACATTCCAATAAATAGTAATAGTAGAAGAGTTAGGAATGAATATGGAAGAAATTGGGCAACATTGATGGAAGCTGACTGTTAGGAGACATGAGCAAATGTTTATTATGAATATTAAGAAAATTACTAAAAGATATGTGGATGAAGATGAGAGATTCTGTATGGAAAGTTACACTTTTTAATATGCTCAGGAGAGCATCTGTTTTATGGGGGTAGTGAACATAAAATAAAATAAATAAATGAAATAATCTAGATTGAAGGTAGAACTGCAAGAAGAAATATAAGTCTGTGTGGGAAAGTATTAAAAGATAGATTAAACCCTCAGTGACACAGGAATGGAAAATGTAAAAAAAGAGAATGTGGAAACTGCTTGGGAGAGACTGAAAATATGTTATAGAGTGCCAGAGGTGTGTATGTGGTTAAACTAATGGGAAGCATGACAAATGATATTAGATGGAACAATAAAGTGAAAAAGGCTGTAGATTAGGAAAAATGCTGCTGAAGATTAGACAGGAGTAAAGCAATGAATGAGAGAGAAAAGAATAGTTCCAAGGAACAGTTAAGAGGAAAAGAGGAAAATCAGAGAGCAATTTAGATGGAAATAAACAATTTGCAGATGGGTAAAGAACTATAAGAGAAGCCTCCAGCAAAGTGAATGGAATTAAAATAAAATTATTTTTGAGGTGAAACCGAATTGAAGGAATGTTAGGGAGAGTTTAAATATTTGTGTGGAAGTAATAAGATAAGTCAAACAATGGAAGGAAAATAATGCTATAAATAGTAGGATCCAAGAAAAAAAATAATGATGAAAAGATGAGAATATTGAAAAATGGTAACACTGCAGGTGTAGCTGGCAACTGGGGAAATATAATAGGACAGTAGTTTGCTTTTGAATTAGCTGTGGGATCTGGTGAAAGTGTCTGTGAAAACTAGATCTATTCTTGTGCCTAATGATTGGAAGACTGATGTCATCATTTCTCTTTATAAAGGGAAAGTTAGCCAAGAGTGGAATGCATAAATTTTAGCAGGGTGAGTTAAGTATGCTGGGAAGACCTGATTGAAATGGTAGAAAGAGGAAGTGCAGTGAGAGTTTATGCCAGGCAGGATGTGTGCAGACTAACGTTTTGTTCTGACAAATTGAGAAATGTGGCAAAGTTTACAGTAGTACCTTTGTTAATTTAGAGAAAATCTGTAATAAGGAGAGTACTATAGGCTTGGATTATGGAATGCTTTGTTTCACTAGGAGTGAAGAATGGTAGCTGAATGTAATCAGAGTGATACATGATGAAAATAAGGCATGCATGAAAGCTATAACCTTTCCTGAGTTGGCTATCATATGTATGGACCATTACATAAGGAATAGGTGTGTTTATCTTGCTGTGTGTGGGATGTGTGTGAGTGTGTTAAACTTTGTAGAACGATGGAATATGGATGAAAACAAACATGAAGGCATACAATGGCTGTCTGCTTTGGCCTGTGACATGCACAGTTTTGAATAGATTATTGGCTTCTTTGATCAGGCTGTGGGTTACCATATTTTTCTTCTTCTCACATATCCTTTAATTAATATAACTATATAGCAATAGCTGGCATAATTCCCAAGATCAAAATACTAAAGACCAGAGGAAGCCTTATGTAGCAGACCTTGCCCTCCAAAGATTTGGCAACTGAAGAAGAGAATGATGCTATCATCATTTATGAACATTTATTTTGGACATTGTGTTGCCATAAATAAGTGTCTTTAATGAATCAGAATTTAACTGATTATTGGAATCTGAAAATATTTAATAGTAAGCTAAAACCCACAATCCATACAGATTTCATATTGCACATTGCATATTATTGTTTAGCATCATACTGATTTCAACATGCTGCATTTTCCAGAATGTGATTATTGAGAAATGTAGTATGGGATTTCCCAGCTTTCCTAATATGGATATATTGGATATTTGGAAACAATGTTATGGGCATTGCCACAATATAATCTCCAGGGTGGATGTAATCAGTTACAAACACTCCTATAACAGAAGGCAAAGCATTGAGATGCAGTGGCCCATTCCTCAGCAGATACCTGGATAGATACTCAGGAAAGTGTCACAAATACATATTTACTTCTGAAGAGACCCAAGATGTAGTCGCATATGTCTGTAAGGCTTACTTTTCTCTTGGTTATCTTCAGCAAGAGACTATAAAGACCTAGCAATGGTTTCTATGTTATTCTTTACCCTCCAACCTCTGAATGAAGAGCTGCAATATGATATATCTGACTTCAGCCCATACACCGTAAAAAATGTCATTAAAACTTGGGATCATCACCTTTTATGTACCCTGGAAAGGAAAATTGTTGTGCAGAGGGATGAAGAAAAACTATAATGTCCAAGTAGATGGCAGTTCCTCTGAACCTAACCTCAGTCTCATATTCCCAAAGTAGAATGACAGAAGTAGTTATGCAGCTCCATTTTTCATCATGGCATCGAGCACTGCATTGTATGACCTTTGCATGTTATGTGGAGATGAGGAAAGAGTAACTCTGAACCATCAATAAAGATCCCTCTTCATTTTATAATTGAAGATGAGTAGTTCTCTAGGTGGGATTGCCCTGAGATAATGCCTATGATCTGACAAATGGACAATTGATAGTAAAGATCATCCCGTTGTGTTCCACAAAGAAAATAGAACCTCAGCTAAGCGCTCATGTTGAAATCAGACTTCTCAAAAAAGAGGGTGCACAAAACATTTCTGTATTTTTAGTTTGCCATCTTTTAGTAGTGAGCTAGGGGGAAAACAGCCCCTTTTTCTGGGTGAAGGGAGAAGGAATGGTGTTTCCATGAATCTTTTGCACCTGCAGATAGGCAGTCACTTTCTCCTCTCAATACAGAGCAAGACCAAAGGAGTGGACCTTTCCTTTCTCCTTTCATGTAGTGGGAAAAGGAAGGCCTTCATTTCCCTAACTAAAGCATCATTCCAGGATATTGTCCATTCTGCCAGAATGTGGAGGAGTGGACAAAAAGAGCCTTGGTGGTGCAGGCTGTTAAATGCCTAGCACTTAGCTCCAGCTGCCTGCAATTAGTGCAGGCTTGAATCCCACCAGGCTCAAGGTTGACTCAGCCTTCCATCCTCCCGGGGTAGGTAAATTGAGGACCCAAGATTGTTGGGGGCAATAAGCTGACTTTGTAAAAATGCCACTGGGGGTGCAAAAAGTCCTAGTAATAAGCAGGCATATACAATAGAATGAAGGCTATTGCTGGCGCATTGGGTTGTACTCCAAAAATTGTAAGCCTCCCTGAGTCTCCGGAGAAGGGCGGCATATAAATGTGAATTTTAAAAAAAACTGAGTCCAAAGAACCATCACCCTATCACTCTACATTTGATAACTATGGACTTCTGGGAGAGGTGTGTAAAATTGAAGAGACCTCTGTAAAAGTGATGCATGTTACTGCCAGCAAAGATCAATGAACCAGGGAGTGAGTGGGTTCCTTAGATCCTCATAAGGACAGGATGAGAAATAGCCCACATGATCTCCAGTCATATGTGTCTCATGAGGAAACTGCAGGACAAGTGTTTTCCGTTGGTTTGAATGCCAGGAAACTATAGGATTAACCACCTTGTTTCTCCAACAGAGACTTTTAAAGAACACTAAGTTCACAACCTCGCTTTCTAATCACTTTTTGAAATTGTTCATCAGCTACTTCAAAGCTATTAGACAGCTTGAAGTTTGAAACCACCAGGTACTGTACGTCTGCTTTCAATCCTGAGTTAAAAAAAACACATTCTAATCATAAGCTTTTTTTTTTAATTACATTTATATGCCGCCCTTCTCTGGAGACTCAGGGCGGCTTACAATTTTTGGGATACAACCCAATGTGCTCAGCAATAGCCTTCATTCCATTGTATATGCCTTATTACTAAGCGGCATTTTACAAAGTCAGCTAATTGCCCCCAACAATCTTGGGTCCTCAGTTTACCTACCCTGAGAGGATGGAAGGCTGAGTCAACCTTGAGCCTGGTGGGATTCGAGCCTACAGCAGTTTGTAGGCAGCTGGAACTTAAGTGCAGGCAATTAACAGCCTGAGCCACCAAGGCCCTTAAGAAGCTTAAGAATTTAAAGAACCTGAAGTAAACCGCAAAACTGTAAATAAGATTTTGATTGTAGAAAATTGTAAATGGACTAAGTGTACAAAGAAAATTGGAAAATTGAAAGTTTTACGATAAGAATTGGTAATTAATTATAAAGTACATTGTGCTTCCCTTGGGAAACAAATTCTATTTTGGTTTTTACAAGATATGACATAAACAAGCAATTCCATTTCAAAAACTGGACATTACAGGGACAAAAGATTTTAGGTAGAGGAAATATCTACAGACTTGTAAGATAATGCAAAATACTATGGCAGGAAAAGTATTGCAGACTTTTGAAGAATGGAATCAGAAAATAGTAGCCACAATATCAACGATGGCAGTAATAATGTCTGCCTCTGTGGCTAGATTATGACCTAAAGATGTTATTGAAGAAATAATGAATGTAAAACTAATTTTATCTGTCATGATAGAGATGACAGTGAAAGTGGATTTGCAACTGTCAGGCCAAATGAATGGCTTAGAAAAAGATGCTTCACTGGATCTAGAAAAGAAAGGAGCTGAGGTTTTACACTGTAAAAGGGAAATACAACTGGCAAATTTATATTTACCGACAAAGAAATAAAGGGAGACTAGTCTAGATCTATTTCAGGTATTTAGCTCTCGTCAGCTAGCCATACTCTGCTGGGACTTAAACCAGGGCTACTTGCATGTTAGGTAGATGTACTAATCAGAGGTGGTATTCAGGAGGTTCTCATCAGTTCTGGAAAACTGGTAGCGGAAATTTTGAGTTCGGCAAACCGGCAAATGACTCTGACTGGCCCCACCCCCATCTATTCTCTGACTCCCGAGTCCCAGCTGATCGGCTGGGTCTTCTTTTGTTGCCCTGCACAGGAGAACGGAGCTGGAAATCAGGTTAGTGGGGTGGGGAGAGAATGGACATTTTGCAGTAACCTTCCCTCAGGAGTGGGGAGGGAAAAGAGATTTTGCAGCATGCTTCCTCTACCAAGCCATACCACACCACACCCACCAAGCCACGCCCACAGAACCAGTAGTAAAAAAAATTGAATCCCACCACTGGATTAACCTCCAAGCCACAGGCTCTCCTGGCTTTGCTGGCTATTATCAGGGGAGAGATTAAGTTTTTTTTCTGGTGAGACTGGCCACCAATATTTGTTTACAGATAAAGGACAGAACATGGGGTGAAGAGATAAATGCTGGTAATTTTAGAAAAAGAGTTACTAGAACTGTGGTGGCACAGTGGTTAGAATGTAATAGTGCAGGCTAACTCTGCCCACAGCCTGGAATTCAATCCTCATGCGGCTCAAGGTTGACTCAGCCTGCCATCTTTCCAAAGTTGGTAAAATGAGGAGCCAGATTGTTTGGGACAATATGCTGACTCTGTGAACCACTCAGAGAGAGCTGTAAAGCACTGTGAAGCAGTATATAAGCGTAAGTGCTATTGCTATTGCTACTACATTGTTTATATACTTTTCTCTTTCTTATATTTTCTTTCTTCTTGCACGTTTTACCTCTATGTTCTCTAAGTTTAGATTGCATTAGATTTTGCTACTATAATCACAATTCTTAATCAAATTGGAGAGTTACCTTTGATAACTGCATTCAAAAGCATGCAGACCCTCATCAGTTCTATATTTCCTGCAGATGCGTAATCCTTCCTATATTCCCTCTTCACTGTGAATGCCTTGCACAAACGTCTCCTTCTCCCTTCCTTGTAAATCAATAGCATCCTGCCCTAGAATACTTACAGTACCCTCTGCACCATGAAGGACTCTATCCAGGAGGAGGTGGTTGAGAAAACTGGTCCTCTCCTCTTCATCTGGTGATTCATCTTGTTTCCCCCACAATTCAGTGCCTTTCTGATGCTTTCCCAGAGCTAAAGTGCCTGCATTAAATCTCAGCATTGTGACCTGGCTACAAAACCAGATTCTGAAAGGAAACAGCCTTTGCCACAATAATGGCACAAGTACCCACTATATTATTTGTGAGGGACAGTATTCTGGGCATACAAAGCAGTGTGTTGTTGAAGTATGGTTTTTAGTGGCTTAGAAGCAGTACTAGGCATGCTCAGTTGGCTCTCAGACTGTATTGTCTTTTGGGATTAGTTTAGCTAGATGGAGCAGCTGTTGCTCTGGCAACATTTGACATATAATACAAACATCCAGCTCTAGTTCTACCAGTTCAAAACAGGTAAGGCAAGAGTTATATATTTATTTATTTACTTTGCACATTTCTGAACTGCCCACCTCCCTCAGAGAGGGACTCTGGGCGGTGTACAATACAGTGTTAAAATATAAAACAGTGCGTATAAAAAATAAAAATTTTAAGACGAGGCAAGGGATTAAAATTAGTTAAAAGACTAAGGGAGGTCCTTCAATGGGATATATTCAGAGATACAGTATGGACTGTTGGCATAGATCCAACCAAGTTTGGGCTTCTGGTAAGAGTTAGTTTAGCAGGCAGGGTGGTTTTGTTTATCATTTATTTATCATCTCCTAAGAGTTAAATCCAATGCACTCTGGGTGACATTGAGTAGCTGTAACCATTTTGATGTTGGTTACTCTGAAGTCATGACTCTCCAATGAAGTCAAATAACACGTCTTTTTGTCTTCTTTTCACCCTGGCTAGGCCTTCCCCTCTCCACAAAAACCAAGGGGAAAAAAGCTCCTGCATGCATCCAAACATTGAATTGACCTTTTCTCCACTTTTGTTCTGTCACTTAAAATAGCTTTTATGGACTTGGATGAAGAGATGAAGGGAATGAATAGTATCAAATCTGCAGATGATGCAAAACCGATGGAATAGCTAATGTTTTAGAAAAATACCCAAAGATTACAGAGCTTAGAGCAATGCAGAGGTGGTATTCAGCAGGTTCTGACGAGTCCTGAAGAACCGGTAGCAGAAATGTTGAGTAGTTCAGAGAACCGGCAAATACCACCCCTGACTGGAGATTTTACTGTATTTGTTATGTATGTAGGTTTGAATGTTATTGGTTTATTTGAACTGTTCTTGTAAAATGTCAAATGGTATTGGTTTAAATAGTGCGGGAAGAAACCCTGCACTCCCATTGGCTGGCAACTACGGCTGCAGGCTATAAGAGGCAGCCGTAGCCCAGCCAACTCAGGTCCATTCGAGCTGTAGTCACTGAATAAACTCTTTGCTGGAACTCTTCGCGTCTGACTCTTCATGCAAACTTAACACTGGCGATGAAGGTGGGATTTCCCTGAAGAGAAGACGATGCGAAAGACAAGCAGAAGAGCGAGATGGCTGCGCTGAACACCCCCAGCCCGTTCGATCCGGCGGAAGACTGGGAATCGTATGCGGATCACTTCCAGATGTACTTGGAAGGAAACGACCTCGCCGACATTCGAGAGACGGAAGAGGCGGTATTTCTCACGCACTGCGGTCCGGCAGTCTTCAAGATGGCGAAGGCGTTAGCAGAGCTGCAGAACTGAAGGTAATGGAATGGCCTGATTTGGAGAAACTTTAAGAGCCCATTATACCCCACAAGTATCGTGCCTCATTAAGAGACAAATTTTACCGTCGGGATCAAGGGGAAAGCGAGAATGTTAATGACTTTGTGACAAGTTTAAGGGACATTGGGGGTGCTTGTGACTTTACCAACTTAGAAGAGGCCATGCGTGATCGGTTTGTTTTAGGCCTCAAAGATAAGGTCTTACAAAGCAAACTGTTAATGAAACCTAAGATCACGTTTAAAGAGGCCATTGAAGAAGCTGTTTCAGCGGAAGCCACCAAGTCCTCAGCAGCGGCCATGAAAAAGATTAACAAGGCCTCAAGCCAGGCCTCAAGCCATTCTGATGTGGAAAAATCCAAAACAGCCCATTGCAAACAAATAGACTCTGATTCAGATTGCAGTGAGGTGTAGGAAGGGATTTTTAGACTCAGAATGGAGAAGAAAAGGAAAGACCCTGGGAGAAAGAGGCAAGAATATTATTGCAGAGGCTGTGGGGGGAGGCCATCCCCGCACTGAATGCAAGTTCTTAGATACCATCTGCCTACGTTGTGAGAAAAGGGGTCACCTAGCCAGAGTCTGCAAATCATCCAGAACTCCACCTAGTAGGAAGAAATTTCCTGAAAAGGATTTTAAGCCCAACAACTTCATTGAAAAGATGGGGCGCAATTCAGAAGCAAATGGGAAGAATGAAACTCACCAAACAATCACCATTGGTCATTCTTCACCCTTGAGAAGCAGAAAAGTACACGTGAAGGTGTTCATTGAAGGAAGGCCTTGCCAAATGGAAGTGGACTCAGGCTCTTATTTATCTATGGTGTCATGGGACACTATTCACAGGCTACTTCCCAACATTCAGAAGAAACATTTCCAGAAGCAAGCACTGACTCTTAAAGACTACCAAGGGAACAAGATTCCAGTAGTTGGAGCAAGAGATTTCAGCGTGCAGTTTAAAGGCCACACCAAGCGTTTGCCTCTGACCATCGTGGACAAGGATCGCCCAAGCTTGCTGGGACTTGAGTGGTTCAAGCCACTAGGCATCGAGGTGACTGGCATCAATCACGTGAGCAACTCTGAATGGGAGGAGGCCTTGAAGTCTGAGTTTCCAGAGGTGTTCAGTGAAGGACTGGGCAAGTATATGGGGACCCCTATCACTTTCAACCTAGATCCCAAGGTGTCCCCAATTCGTTTAAAGCCCAGGAGGGTTCCATTTGCTTTAAAGGAAAAAATGGATGCACAATTAGATAAATTAATTGCTCAAGGGGTTTTAGAGCCCACTGATCACTCCAGATGGGAAACACCCATACTCACACCAGTCAAGGCTGATGGGTCAGTGTTCTGTCTCCCCTTCACTTCCCCAGAAGCTAAGGTACGTTAGCCAACACAGAAAAGTCACACTGGCCTGTTTCGTTTCACCTTCCCTTCCCTTGAAGGCAAGGAGCGTTAGCTCACACAGAGGAGTCTCGCTGGCCTGACGCCAAAATCCCCGTTATCTCTCCGACAAGAGCGTTGGCAGTCACCCAAGTGCTCACTGCCAAATTCCAGAATGAATATAGTACTCACAGAAGAATTGCTTTCCTTTCAGAGTCCAAAAATCAAGCACACAGGCGGAAGCTTCCGATGCAGATGACACTTTGTCACGAACAGAGTCTGCAGTGTAGGCACACCCACTTTTATACCTGGTGGGGTGTGGTCCAGCTCAATCTCTGGCCTTCCCGCCCCCCACTGCTGCTGGCGTTTCTCCCTCCGGCGTTGCCTGGGATCAAGCCAGGCACCTTCCTCCTCTTTCTCTCGTCGTGGCTTTACTAATACCGTCTCTCAGGCAGTTCCTCTTGGCTTTCCAAGGAAACCTGAGGCATTGCCAGAGAGGAAGGTCCTGGGAGGGGCCTTGCCAGGGAGGAGGAAGGTCCTGGGAGGAGACCTTGCCAGGAGGAGGAAGGTCCTGGGAGGGAGACCTTGCCAGGAGGAGATCCTGGGGAGGAAGGCCCTGGTGAGGGAGGCCTTGCTCGTTCCTCCTCTCCTTCTTCATCATCATCCAGGTCCTCTTCCTCTGTCAGCACAGGCTCACAAGGCGGGCCACAACACTATCCCCCACGGGGCCCTTCCCCGAGTCCGATGGGCAGGATGCGGCCGAGAGGGGAAGCGCTCATGGAACAGCCGCGTGAGGGTCGGGCGTGGAGCTGAGCGTCCACCCAGGTCAAGTCCTCGGCCCGTCCCGTCCGCTCGACCAAATACTGGAACCGCCCCTTCAACCACCGTGAGTCACGAATACTGACCACCCTGCTGTCCTCAGCGTCAGCCCCAGCGGGTGCAGGCGGTGAAACAGGATCGGTGGGGCGTCGGAGGTAACATGAGGGGCTTCAGGAACCAGAAGGGAACGGTGGAAAACGGGTGTATCTTCATGGGCGTGGTAGGGTCAGGCGATAGGCCACAGGGTTGATGACCGCTTCAATGGGGTGCAGGGCGGCGAACCGGTGGTCCAGTTTCTTTACGGACGGTCAGCGGGAGGTGCTTTGTGGATAACCACACTCGGTCTCCCACTGCCAGCGGGGGGCATCACCCGTCGGGAGCGGTTGGCGTGCCGCTTGTAGTCCTCCTTGGCCTGTATCAGGTGTTGCTGCGCCAACTGCTGAGCGGCATACAGCTGGAGAGGAAGTCTTGAGCCTCAGGAACAGGGGAATCCGAGGGTGTCAGAGGGAAGAACATGGATGGTAGCCCACATTGGCATAGAGCGAATTCGCCTGGGTGGAGGTGTGCTGGGGAGTTGTTAAGCGAACTCCGCCAGGCGAGTGTCGGCCCAGTCGGTCTGCCGTTGATTGACAAAGCAGCGCAAGTACTGCCCAGGATGCCAATGACCTTCTCCGTTTCCCCATCAGTCTCAGGATGGTGCGAGGAGGACAAACACACCTGCACTTGCAGCGGTCATCAGGCTCTTCAAAATTGAGCCGTGAATTGCATGCAGCGATCGAAACCACCCTGTCTGGCAGGCCATGGAGGCGGAAAACATGCTTGATGAACAGGCGGGCAGTCGTGCGGGCCGTTGGCAGGAGCCGCGACCGCGGGATGAAGTGGGCCATTTTGGTCAACATGTCCTCCACCACCACCAGCGCGTGTAAAGCCGTGGGGCGGCGGCAAGTGTGTCAAGAAGTCCATAGAGATAAGCCCCCATGGTCTGTCTGGAGTGGGTAGAGGTGGAGGAGACCAGGAGGTGCACCATCGCGGCCTTAAGCTTGCAGCCGCGTGGCGTGGTGCTCGTGCCGCTTTTCGAGGCCACCAAAAGTCGAATCACAGGTGGAGGGTCTTGAAGTAGCGAAATGG
The DNA here is from genome assembly GCA_009733165.1 of Naja naja. NCBI lineage: Eukaryota > Metazoa > Chordata > Lepidosauria > Squamata > Elapidae > Naja > Naja naja. The sequence goes on along the minus strand of CM019149.1, from coordinate 126,241,858 downwards.
CCAGCTGCGGGTTGTCGTGACACTGCTTCAAGAAGGGCCGAAGCGACCCGTGGCACATACAGCCGTCCCGATGCTTGAGCAAGCCCTCCTCCAAAGTCCATGGGAATCGGGCCGACCTCCGCCTTCCTCTGCTGTGACCAGGCGTCCACTGCGCCTCTACGCACAAGCCAGTCAACGGTTCTTGGGCTGCAGCCAAGGCTTCTGCTGGCAGCACCGTCCGCCCAGAGGCGAGTCTTTGGGGCACAGGTACTGGGGCTTGCGGGATAGGGCATCCGCCCTCCGATTGTGACCGCTGGGAATGTGGTCACCGCGAGTTGAACGGGCAAAAAGCGACCACGGATCTGCGCTGGTTCAACTTCCTGGCCGTCGTCAGATGCTCCAGATTCCGATGGTCGTGCGGACCTCTATCTGGTGCGGGCCCCTCCAGATGATGCCGTAAAGCCTCAAAGGCAGCCTTGATAGCCAGCAGCTCTTTCTCCCAGATGGTGTAGTTAGCTACGGAAGGATTAAGCTTCCGAATAATACACTGGGGAAAGTGCCACCAGCCACGGGCCTGCAACAGCACGCCCCAAAGACCCACGTTGGGCAGCGTCCGTCTCCACTACAAAAGGCGGTCGGTGGGGAGTGCCGCAAAGGCGGGTTCGGTGACAAGGCTTTCTTGAGGCCTCAAGCGCCTGTTGCTGCGGAGGACCCCACTGGGCGGAACCTTCTTCGAAGGAGCTGGGTTAGCGGGAAGGTTAAGGTGGCAAAGCCGGGATAAGGTCGGTAATAGTTGGCGAACCCCAGCAGGCGCTGGATGTCTTTCCGCTTGCGAGGGGTTCCCAACTGCACAAGGCCTCCACCTTCGAGGTCCATGGCAATGCCTTGGGGGGCGATGATGTGCCCCAGGAACTCAATGGAAGTCTGGAAAAGGGCATTTCTCCAGCAGCATAAAGCTGGTGCTGCCGAAAGCGTTGCAGCACCAGACGGACCTGCTGAAGGTGGCTTTCCCTGGACGGGAGTAAATCAAGATGTGTAGTCGGTAGACCACCATGAACTTGTCCAGCATGTCCCGGAACCGTCATTCATAAAATGCTGGAAGACGCGCGGGAGGCGTTGGTCCCCGAGCGGCATCACCGTGTACTTTCGAAATGGCGTGTCGGGTGCCAGCGCCCGTCTTCCACTCGTCCCCTCTCGTATCCGCGCCAAGTTGTAGGCCCCTCGCAGGTCGACTTCCGTGAAGATGGTGGCCTCCATGGGCGCTCCATCAGCTCGAGGAATGAGAGGCAGGGGGTAGCGATTCCGCACCGTGATGGCATTGAGCGGTGTCATAACACAAGCGCAAGTCCCCGTCTTCTTCTTGTGAGAGAACTGGTGCTGCGAGAGGGGGATGAGGCGGATGAACCCTCGGGCCAAGTTCTTGTCCAGAAAGTCCCTTAGAGGCGAACTTCGGGCTCGGACATGGAATACAGGCGTCCACGGGCAGCGGCGCGTGGGCAGAAGGTCCGCGGGGCAATCGTAGGGCCGATCGCGAGTAGCGGTCCGCCTCCTTCTCACTGAACACATCTGCGAAGTCCCGCAGTTCAGGAGGTAGGGAGACGACCGGGCGGAGACATCCTGGCGGCACAGGCGTGGCGGATGTGGTCGACGCCTGCAGACTGGAAAACACAGCGTTCTCGCGACCATGCCACCTGAGGATCGTGAGTCGAAGCCAGGCCATACCAGGACCAAAGGGAAATGAAGATCCGGTGACATAGAAGCGGATTGCTTCCTCGTGTTCCCCAATGGTTAGCGCAATGGCTGGGTGGCGAACTTAATGGGCCCCTGCGGTAAGTTCCGCCCATCAATTGTCTCCACCACAGCGGAGGGTCCACTGGATCCAAAGGCACCTTAAGCGTGCCACAAAGGCCTGGTCCATGAAGTTGATGGTGGCCCCTGAGTCCACCAGCGCATGCCTGGATCCCCTCGACTGGTTAGGCAAGAACACCTGAGAGTCCAATATCAGATGCCGAGGGGGCCCAGAGTCCACAGCCAGTCAAGCGGAGGAGTAGTACCTGCCCGGCCTAGGGTTTCCCCAGGTCGGGCCCGCCCGTTCCGGCTTGGTCCTGCCGAGATTCAGGCACGGGCTTGGGCGCCCACGTTGTTTCGGGGACAGGAAGCAATGAAATGTCGGGCTCCCCACAATACAGACACAAACCCCCTGCTGTCGCGTGTGCGCTCCTGGGCCGTCAAGCAGGTTCCAGCCGCTCCCAACTCCATGGGCTCCGCGGCGTTGTCACGGAACTCAGGCGACCGGGCACTGCCGGCACAGGTTGTGGAGGTCCAGGCGTGGAGGGTGACTCCTGGGCGGGCGGCGGGTCTTTCGCCGCTGGAGGCGTCGTCAATCGCGCAGACACTGCACCACGAGGCGTCGAGAGTCGGAGGGGCCTCCACCGAACCAGCTCGTCCTGCAGTTCCTCCGACAGGCCATCCTGGAAGGCGTCCAGCAGCGCCGCATCATTCCAGTTGGAGTCCATGCAGAGCAGCAAATTCAGCAATATATTCCTGCAGGGGCTTCCCTTGGCGAAGGTCCTTTATCGCCTGGCTGCCGTCTGGGTGCGGATGGGGTCCTCATACATGAGGCATGTGTTGCCAAAACCCTGGCAGTCTGTTAACAGTGGGCTGTTCTGAACCAACAAGGGCGTGGCTGCAGAGCCAGAAAGGAGGCTTATCACAAACCCCACCCGAGTCCGGTCATCAGGAAAATCCTCAGGCCTCATAGCCATAAACAACTGGCACTGTCCCATGAAAGCCGGAAACATTTCTGGCTGCCCAGAAAACTTATCTGGCACAGCTACGGGCATTTCCGACGAGGAAGGGAGGAGAGACTGCAGGAGCATTCAATGCAGCAAATTGAGCTGCTAATTGCAGCACCTGTTGTTGCAAGCCCTGATTCTCAGCTTGTAACTGATGTAACTGCTGCTGCAGCTGCTGCTGCTGCTGTTGATCCATCTTGCTTTAAAGATGGTTAGAAGCTTTTGGGGTTCGTGACAAAATGTTCTGTCCCACCTTCACTTCCCCAGAAGCTAAGGTACGTTAGCCAACACAGAAAAGACACACTGGCCTGTTTCGTTACCTTCCCTTCCCTTGAAGGCAAGGAGCGTTAGCTCACGCAGAGGAGTCACGCTGGCCCGTTATCTCTCCGACAAGAGCGTTGGCAGTCACCCAAGTTCTCAATGCCAACTCCAAGAAGCAATGTAGTAATTCCAGAGAATTGCTTTCTTTTCAGAGTTCAAAAACCAAACACACAGACAGACGGAAGCTTCCGATGCAGATGACACTTTGTCACGAACAGAGTCTGCAGCGTAGGCACACCCACTTTTATACCTGGTGGGGTGTGGTCCAGCTCAATCTCTGGCCCTCCCGCCCCTACGCTGCTGCTGACGTTTCTCCCTCCGACGTTGCCTGGGATCAAGCCAGGAACCTTCCTTGTCTTTCTCTGTCGTGGTCCTACTGCGTCTCTCAGGCAGTTCCTCCTGGCTTTCCGAGGAAACCTGAGGCATTGCCAGAGAGGAAGGTCCTGGGGAGGGAGGCCTTGCCAGGGAGGAGGAAGGTCCTGGGGAGGGAGACCTTGCCAAGGAGGAGGAAGGTCCTGGGGAGGGAGACCTTGCCAAGGAGGGAGATCCTGGGGAGGAAGGCCCTGGTGAGGGAGGCCTTGCTTGTTCCTCCTCTCCTTCTTCATCATCATCCAGGTCCTCTTCCTCTGTCAGCACAGGCTCACGAGGCGGAGCCACAACACCACTCACTGTACCAGACAGAGAAAAACACACACAAACCTGTGGGACTTTGTAGGTGCCTCCTAATGTTGAAATCTGGATAAAGATGGTCCTTTCAGCTCGATCAAGAAGAGCCAGAAGGTTGTCCTTCCTTCCACAGCTGTAGTTGGGGACATTGGCGTCTCAGTGGAGAGCATGTCCAGCAAGGCATCTGAAGTGTGGAAAGGGCTCCAATAGTTGTCATAGATGTTGTAGCCCAGGGTGAGATTGTGCAGGAGCTGGGAGTTCTTGTTGACCATTTGAATGGCAAAATGAATAGAAGGCCACTTAAAAATAATAATTCCTGTTGTAAAAAAGTTATAATCAACAGCAACAACAAATACTTTTGTTATATATGATATAGATATAATCCTCCACAAACCTACCGAACCTTAAGCCAACACTTATCCAAAGCAATGATCAGTTACACAAATACAGAAATTGGCTGAGGTATGGCAACTACAACTGGTTCAACCACCACTTTAAATAAAATTCATTCTTCAAGTGATAAATTAGGATTGAACTGAAGAGGAAAATAATCTGCAGTCCTTTCAGCTTTTTTCCAGACCCTTTTGGATGTGAGTCGCTTTCACAAAATCAGACAAAAGAGAGAAGCCATGGAAATCCAAATCATTCAGGAAATTAGAGTTATCCCCAAAGTAGGAATAAGTGAGGAAAAAAAAAACAGAAATGGAGAGAATGGAGGGAGTGCAGCTCCATCACCCAGAATGACTTACAAATCATGGGAAACAAACTGAAGAGAAGGAGCCACGTTGAAAAGCAAATTTACATGCGATATTTTCTGTCCACTGGTGACTATACCAATGAGATGGTCTCCTGGGCTGTAAAAGCTGCTTGGATAGTTTCTATCCTGGTGCTTGAAATTGAGGGCATTTCCTTCTCAGCTTCCCAGAGACTGGATGGGACATCAGCAGCAGCACAAGCAGAAATAGGAGGTCCATAATTCATGGGGGGAATCAATCAATCCCCTTCCTGTTTCTAAAGGAGAAATAGAAGAATTCAAAGGACACTCACAAGGTGGAATATCCAATCACTTTCCTGATTGAAACACAGAGAAACACTCAGCTGCAAAGGAGAGAGACGTACATTCAGGAGCACAGACCCTGCCTCTTCCCAAACTCCCTATTTCTCTGCCCAAAGTCTCACCTGGAAGATTCGGCCAAAGAGCAGAGCTGAAACTTTTATCATAATTCTCCTCTCAGGAGGGATCCTGGATGATTCAACTAGATCTTGGACTCAAAGATTGTTGGGCAGTTCTCTGGAGAGAAATGAGAGGGGGAATAAGCCCCATATGGCTCATAATAGGGGCAAACATTTGTTGACATTGTAAAATCCCAGGGCCCAGTTAATGCCAGAGCATGTCATGGATCTGAAATAGCTGCCTGCTGAGTTGCAACCAAAATTTACTTTATTTTGAAAGCTAATGCTCAGGGACACCAACCCAAAGGGGCCGATGCAATAGTGCAGCCATGTTCTAAGAAAAAAAAATCAACTGGTGGGAAGGGAGGGATCTCCTCTTCCCAGGACTCTTCCATTGAGGGCTGAAATGGCTCCTCCCTTGGCTCTCTGGCCACTTTTCCTCCGGACTTGGGGGTCCCTGTTGAGATGGAGGGGCCTCTCCTCCCAGGTTACGTCCAGTTCCTGGCAGGATGTGGCTGTGAGTAATCCTCACCCACTCCTTGACTCCAACAGAGAAACTCCCATGGAAACCCAAGGGGGAGAGACCTGTCCACCTCCTCTGTGCATCTCCTCTGACCCTCACCCAGACTTCTTCCCCTCTGCTGAGCCTCGGGGGGACCCTGAGGGGCTTTCCCTCCTGTCTCCATCCCGACCATTCCAGGCAGCCTGGCTGGGCCACCCCTGTCGGTCAGCAGAGGAACCACCTTCTCTCTGCTCCCAAGTGGGCCCCCCTCCCCTCTCTAATGAGGGGGCTGGACTAGATGACCTCCCAAGGTCCCCTTCCAACTCTCGCTGTTCTGAGTGGCATAAGGTCCCCTGTCTGATGAAGGGGTTGGACTAGATGACCTCCCAAGGTCCCCTTCCAACTCTCGCTATTCTGAGTGGCATAAGGTCCCCTGTCTGATGAGGGGTTAGAGTAGATGACCTCCCAAGGTCCCTTCCAACTCTCGCTATTCTGAGTGGCATAAAGTCCCCTGTCTGATGAGGGGGTTGGACTAGATGACCCCCCAGTGCCCCTTTCCAACTCTCGCTATTCTGAGTGGCATAAGGTCCCCTGTCTGATGAGGGGATTGGACTAGATGACCCCCCCAGTGTCCCTTTCCAAATCTGTCATTCTGTAAGGGTCTCTTGTAAGCGGGGTGGACTAGATGACCGCCAGGGTCCCTTCCAGCTCTCTTTTTCTCTTACACCTCAATGTTACAGGGTCTCCTGCTTCAGCAGATCATTCGACTAGATGACCTCCCAAGGTACCTTTCAACTCTTGTTATTCTGAATGGCATGGGGTCTCCTGTCTGGAGGGTTGGACTAGATGACCTCCCAAGGTCCCTTCCAACTCTGTCATTCTGTGCTTGGTAGGGTCTCCTGCTTCAGCAGAGGGTTAGACTAGATGACCTCTGGGGTCCCTTCCAGCGCTATGCCATGCCCCATAGAGTAATAGAGTTGGGAGGGACCCTGGAGGTCATCTAGCCCAACTTCTCCAGCAGGAGACCTTAGAGAATCATAGTCAGTAGGGACCTCGGAGGTCATCTAGCCCAACCCCCTGCTCAAACAGGAGATCCGTACATAACAACAGAGTTTGAAAGGGCCCTGGAGGTCATCTAGCCCAACCTGGGTGTGGCAGGCGACACCGACCCCCATGACAAGGCATCCCTCAGCCCACCTCCACCACCCCCTGACTCCCGGCACCCTCCCCCCACGTGGGGAAGCCCACCTGTGCTGGCGTGCTGGCTGTGGGCCCAGCCTTTCCCCGTCACCCTTCATGGCTTCGATGTCATCCACCTAGGGCACCTGGCGGATGCTGCAGCAGCTCTCCATGCGGCTGTGGCTCAGGCTGCAGTTGGAGAAGGAGGCTTCCAGCTGGAGGAGGGCCTTCTCCATCCGGGGTAAGGAGTGGGTGACTGGTGGGAGGTCCTCGCTGCCCTACCCCCGGTGCTCCCACAAGGCCCGCCGCTCCTCGGCCTCCGGCTCCTCCTCTTCCTCACAGCCCAGGGAGGAGTTGACCTCATCCAGCCACCGACTCACTACTCGGCTTGGACAGGTCCACCACCACGACAGTCTCATCCGGGTTGCCATGTGGTAGCGACTGCTTACTCCCGGCCAAGGCAATCAGTGCCAGAAGCTTCAGCCGGAAGGACTTGCTGTGATGTGGAAAGGCAGAAGCGGGACGTGGTTTAAGACAGGTCAATCGGACCGGCGCAAAAAGTAGCCTCCTCTCCATCTGCAGGCTGGGCTCAACGTTACGACAACGACGCCGATCAATAATGGTCCGTACTATCCCTGTGGTGGTGGGAACCCAATTCACATGCTCAGCAAACGGACTCATCTTTACAATGGTTGCTGCATCCCCGGGAGTTTGCACGATGACCGGATGACTAACTTAAGGACCAGAGGGATTCACTTAACAACGGGGGCAAGGAAGGTTGTCAATTGGGGCCAACTCATGGAACATTTCCGGATGCGACGGCCTCCCGCAGCCGTCCACCAGCTAAAATGGAGGCGGCGGTCATGTGGCCCATTACGGGCTCTGTTTTCAGCCACGACGGCATCCTGCAGTGCCCCACCAGCCAAAACGGGGCCTTGGGATGCCCGTGGAGAAGGCACTGTTGGTCGACCCTTCTCCATTTCCAACAGGGCAAATCTACGCCACCCGGCGGGGCCCAGATCCATCCCACTGGCCTTGAGTTTGGACCCCCCTTCCATAGGGGGGGAACACGGATGCTTTGGCCTCCAGCGATCAACGGCACTGCATACGGCCTGGCCCCATGGGCGATGGATGGTTCAAAGGCATCCCCTCTGTCTCAGTTCTTTGATGGAAAACCAGCCCTACCAGTAAGAGGAAACTTCTCTCCTCCTCCTGGCACTTTCTCACATTCCCCCCTTCCTCCTACCAAGGGCTTTTACTCCCGAAAATGGTGCACTCTGCACTGCCTAGAAGCAAGATGAGACAGGCTGTTCCTGCGGGAACGAGACAGTCACCTCTGCCTGTCCTTTCCATCCATCCTCCCACACCGTTCTGCTCCTCCACCCTCATCTCCTCCTCCTCCTCCTCCTCCTCCTCCTCCTCCTCCTCCTCCTCCTCCTCCTCGGGATCTCAGCCTGTTATTCTATTCTATTCTATTCTATTCTATTCTATTCTATTCTATTCTATTCTATTCTATTCCATTCCATTCCATTCTATTCTATTCTAATTCCCTCACCTATAGAAACCCAGGGGCCTCTCCACCCTGCCCCCACTGGGGATGATTGGGAGTTCCTGCTGAAAACACCCATATTGTGGGGGGCTAGCTGGGGTCCTCTCCCCAAACTCATCCTCTGTGGGGAGGGTCCTGTCACCTTTAAGGCCCCTCTGGTGAACCAAAGATTAAACACAGAAAATTATTTCAGCTTCCATCATGCAAACTCCTGACTGAGGATCATCAGAATTTTTCCAGCCCTTCCCTGGAGGACCAGCTCAATTCACAAGACATAAAATTTTACTAACAACGAGGGAAAAAATCACATTAAGTCACTGTTTAGTTCTAAATTGGTTAAAAGAATCAAAAGAAAAGAAAATGAATAAAATGCTGCTGGGAAATCAATTAACCAGGAAAATCCCCAAGGCCCCTTTTGGTCTCCATTCTGAAAGCTCTTCAGATCAGAAATTCTTCCAGGGCACCAAAGATTTTAAAGATCATTTTCACGATCGTTCATGGGATTTATTTGGGCAGAACCTGGGTCTGCATACAAAAGGGCAGGACCTCCAAAGCCCAGAGACATAAACACAGGCAGTCCTCGACTTATGACCATAATTGAGCCCATATTTTTGTTGCTATGTGAGACATTTGTTGAGTGAGTTTTTTTGCTCCATTTTACAAATGTTCTTCCCTCAGTTGTTAAATGATTCATTGCAGTTGTTAAATGAATAACTTGGTTGTTAAGTGAATCTGGCTTCTCCATGGACTTTGCTTGTCAGAACGCTGCAAAAGGGGCTCACGTGATAGGGGGAGACTGCGACCGTCATAAATATGAACCAGTTGCCCAGCATCCAAATCTTGGTCACGTGACGATGAGGATGGTAAAATGGTCATAAGTGTGAAAAATGGTCATACTGTCACTTTTTCAATGACATTGCAACTTTGGTCACTAAATGAACTGTTGTAAGTCGAGGACTACCTGTAGTCCCACTGCCCATTCCCTCCAGTCTGGCCTCCCAGTCCTTCCCAGTCCAAGGCAAAGGCCTGGGCCTCCTTCTTCCTGCTCCTCCCCACAATCCCAGGGGCTTCTCAGAGCTTTTGGAGAGGATCCCCAGATCCAGTTCCTGCTCTGGGAGATTTCAGAATCCAAAAGGGATCAGAGCTTTTCCCCAACAGAAGAAGGGGGGATCGGACTCTCCGTGATCCAGAACTGGCTTCTTCCCTTGTGGGGCTGAGCAGTGAGGATGAAGTCCAAGTCTGCCTGAGAGGAGAAATGTGTGCATGTAACGCGTTGGGCCTCCTCACAGTCACGAATCCTCCTCAAGTCAGAAATGACACGTGTGACTACAACACAGGTTTGGCATCCTCACAATGGTGAATGTGCCTCCGGTCAGGAAAGGCTGGTGAGTTTGGGCCTGTCTGTGTCCAAGCAAGTGGCTCATTTCATGGTCCCCATCCAGAATTGCTTCTCTTTTCTTTTACATCCAAGCCAGTTTATTGAATCCTTAAATTCCTGCCAATTTTTTCAATATCTTTTGAAAAGTGGCTACATTGATAATTTCTCAGAGCAAACAGCCAGGAGCACCCCAAATTCCTGATTGCTAAGGAATAATCTCTGCCTGTGCCAGGAAAAAAGCTCTGGGGCTATTGGGGTTTACGACAATCAGGAAGGAGGAATCTTCACAGGACAACCTTAGCCCCATCGCTCCACTGCACCAACATCTGCCAAGACACGGATCCAATTGGAGAAACCAGCCGGGTCCTCCCAGCACCAGAAGCCCCAAAGAGCCCCAAAGCCCCCACAGGGCAGGAAAGGCGACCCAGGGGAGGGTTGGGTGAAGGCAGCCAGGAAGTTCGTGAACTGCCCTGATCCCCTGCAAATGCCGCTTTCCGACAATCTCCGCTTTGGGGGAGGAAGGAACTGCTCTTGGGGCCCAGGTAGACTTATTTATTTTATTTATTTATTTTATTCATATTTATATGCCGCCTGACATCTGGAGGGGCCACCCTTCTCCTGTTCCCAGGGGGCTCTCCTGGATGGGGGAGGCAGCAGAGTCCCCTCAGCTTTGGGACCTAATCAAGCAGTGGCCACAGGGGGGAGGGAGCGGACTGGAAAGAGGACCAAATCAGCATTCTATGTCTGGGATAAACTTTTGGGGGCGAGAGAAAGATTCCCAGGAAGAAAAAGGGGCGGATCTCCCGAAGGCCCCAGGGACTCCCCAACGCAGCTCTCCCAAAGGGCGACCGCCAGCAGCACCAGGAGCCAGAGGCAGGCGCAAAGCCATCCTGGCCGCCGCCCCTCAACCAGCCCTCGGATCTCCTGGACAGTCGCAAGGAAAAGTGATCAACAGTGCAACAATCCAGGAAGCGGCGATTGGCCAACCTCAACCAATAGAAAAAAAGGTCTTCCCGTGTCGTCATTGTTGCTAGGCAGACGCCCAGGTGCAACGCGAGAATGGGGGGGGGGCGTGGAAAGGAAACCAAAAGTTCCTTCAGGAAATGCCCTTCCAGGGATCCCGTCTCTTAAAATCGGGACTTTTTTTAAAAAAACACCGCGGGACACGGGACAAATTGGTAAAACTCGGGACCGTCCCGCCGAAAGTGGGATGTCTGGTCACCTTACTTAAAGGCCAGGCTATAGACCACCCCATACAGGCAATGAGGGGGGAGGGCTAAAGCAAGGAAAGACCCCGTGCAGCATCCTCCATGTTTTGGGCAGGAATCACTCTAGAACTCGGGGTTCCTGGGGGAAGCTTTTTTGGTGGCCTGGCGAAGCTCTTCCTGGAGCCTGAGTGGCTTCGGCTGAGCCCCGGTAGGACAGAGGGGCTGGGAGGAGGAAATAGAGGCTCCTCTGGGCGCAAGTGTTTCCCTCCTTTGCTCCTGGATGGGGCCGCTGCCTCAGAGCTCTTTTCCCTCTCATGGGTGTGGGTGTGGGGGCTCTTCCCCGCCTTTGGGGAGAGAAAGGAGAGGCTGTTTCCTCTGCAAAAGAGCCTCTTCACCTCCCAAAAACAGCAGCCCCCGGGGTATGCAGGCCAAGGTCGAAGGGGCTCATGGAGGGGGTTCAGGCCCTTTTCTGGGCTCCATTAAATAAGGAGCCACCGCGCCTGTCATTGACCAGAGGATGGAAGGAGGGAGGTGCTCCTGAGCCCCGAGCAGCTTCGGGGGAGGCTCTCCTCTGGCTGCCTGGAGGGAGAAGGCGGGAGATGCAGGAAGAAGCAGGGAAAGAGCTTCGGGAAAGAGGATCTCCTAATCGCCACATGGAGATCCAGTCAGGGGGAAAAGGCAGATCCACACAGGGAGAAGGAGGGAAGGTCACTCGGGGCAGAAAAGCTCTTTCCCGTAGAAAGAAGGAAATCTGGCAAAGGTAGAAACTGAGGGGTTTGGGGTATAGCTGGAAGTGTGTCAGGGTTGTTTGTTTTTCATCCTTTTTTCAACTGTGTCCTGTGCGTGAAACCTTCTTTTTTGGCACCTTCTTGGTTTAAGCCCTGGAGTTTCTCCCTGGCCTTCCTGCCCCTCCTCAGGCCGGCTGAGCCCCAAAGCCAGGCCTGGGCGGGAGGGTCTCCCCTCAATCCTCTCCTGGGTCTCCAGAGGGCTGCTTGGGGTGGGAGAAACTGGGGGTCACAAAGGAGGGGGGCAGAGGGAGGCCCAATGGGTCGTTAGATCTTCTCCCCACAGACGGGGTATCAAAAGTGAAGGAGGGGAGGTTCAAACATGGGGTCCCATTCTCACTAATTACATGGGGCAGGAGGGGATATTGACACTGGAGGGTCCCGGGAATCCAGGAGTTTTCCTTTTCTCTTTTATATACAGAAAGGTTTCTCTTGTCAACCAGCAGAGGACCCACTGTGATGACCCAGAGGGGTGGCACAAAGCTAACATAGTCAGATAATCAGTAGGAGACCCTTTATTGGCTCCAACTTTACCCCCAATGTCCTGGTGGCCTTCTGGTCTGGAGAAATACTCTCCCAGGAACAGCCTTTGGCTGCAGAGAATCAAGTCTCTAATGATCTAAGTGCTAGAGCCCACTGTAACTACATAGCCAAAAGGCATTAAGAATTGTTAACCTAATCCTATGTAGCTTTTTCTCTGGTAACATCTCACTACTAACTAGAGCATACAAAACATTTGCTAGACCAATACTCAAATACAGCTCATGTCTGGAACCTGCATGATATATCTGATATTAATACAGTTGAGAAAGTCCAGAAATATTTCACAAGAAGAGTTCTACACTCATCTACTCGTTGCAGAATACCTTATGCCACCAGACTTGAAACTATAGATCTAGAAAAGTAGAACTACGCCGTCTTCTGTCCGATCTAAATATAGTATATAAAATCATACATTGTAATGTCCTACCTGTAAATGAATACTTCAGCTTCAACCATAACAATACTCTACCTGACTCTGTGGTTTCTTCCCCAAACCCCCAAAACTTTAACCTTAGACTGTCTACTATTGACCACACCCCTTTCCTACGATGCCTGTAGGGGGCGTGCATAAGCGCACCAACGTGCCTACCATCCCTGTCCTATTGTTTCTTTTTGTTTTTCTTATACGTATCCATCTCATGTATTCATAACTATGTTTATACTTATACCTGTTATCTTGTAGGCGATTGACAAATCAAATAAATAAATAAAATAAAAATAAAATAAATAAGTCCAAAACATTGTCAACAAAAACTTTAATTATAAGTCCAATCAAGGCAAGATGAGGTAATTAATCCGGCAGGGCAAGAGAAGGAATTCCAGATGTGAAGGAACGGCAGTAAATCAACCCAGTTGGGAGGATTCCAGGAACACACATAACCACAGTCAACACAAGATAAACTCATGTTTGCTCCCAGCAGCTGCCGCACTCAGCTTGCATCTCTTTTAAACTCTCTTCCCAGGTGTGACTAATGAAGGGAATCAGGGCCCTTTCCTCCCCTCTAAGCCACGCAACCCAGATTAGTCGCTTATCCATTCCTCCCTGCGTGCCCTAGGAGGAAGAGGGGGGTGGGCCTGGGTCTTCCTCTCCCTTGTTCTACCTCTTCCCTGCTCTGCCCAGCCAGACTTTGCCCTTCCCCAGCCTCCTCCACAGCCAACGGAGCCACACTCCCATACCTTGTCAGCTGTTCATCTTCCTCCTTGGATTCAGACTCTGACAAGGGCATGACACCCACACACCAGCTACAGGCTTCTACTTTTCTTCCTAGAAACTGGGAAGAATGGACACTCTTAAGTAGTGCCAGGGCAGACATTCAGCTGTGGCAAACAGGTGATATCCCAACAACCCACTTAACCTGGTCACTTCTTCACCGAGGGGTGTATTCACACTTGCAACTTTTAACCAGGGTTTGTTTTCTGAGGGTGGACCTGTTGGCCGATGGGTCAGTGAATTACGGGAATCCCATAAAAGTACATTAACTCACTGGAAACAAGATGAACAATAGTTGATAAATGAAGTAAGTTGGGGACGCTTTTTTTCCTGCAAGGACCATATTCACACACAATACACTTGACCAAGCTGCCATCCTGAGACAAAATGCAGGTCTAGGCACAGTAACCAAGCCCTTTAGCAAACCACCGATGACAGCAGCCCCCTCCTTCTCTCCCTGGGATCTTTCCTGGTGCAAATCCAGAAACCGGGGTGGGCACATTCCTGACAGAGAAGGGGCTTTCTCCCTCTGGGCACAACCTGGCTTCAGGGAGACATGGCAGAGAATACTATGGAGAAGAGCAGCCTTGTCATGCAAGGACCATCCTGAACCCGAGCCACCAGGGTCTCAGCCAGGCACGGAGAGTGGGACTTGAGGGAGGTTCAGTGGGAGACCTTTCAAAGAGTGGACCTGGCATATGGGCCACCCTCCGCTCCTCCCTACCAGGATGGGCCTGCCTGTCCCTTCAGCTCCCCCTCTCAGCCCATCCAGTTCTCCTCTCTAGGCCAAACTGTACGTACTAATGTCGGCCTCCAGACAAGCAATGGAATCTCTGAACAACCATCCCAGATAAGCCAGGAACACAGGGACTCCCAGCGGCTCCTCCAAAGCCCTTGGGGGTCTTTTGTGGGGTCCTTACACAGCCTCAGGGATATAAAATGTATACTGCTAGAAAAGAGGGGCGTTTAATTTCCTTCCAGCACAACCCATGTTACAACCAGCTACAATTTAGGATTGATATATGGGGTTGTGATAGAAAAGGAAATCCCAGACAGGCCCCACTCTTAACATTAGGCAGAGTTCAAGGGTAGCGATTGCTTCCTTGGTGTTCGAAGACAGGCAGCACTAAAATTACATGACATCAGTCTAGACTAGAGTCTCACCAAACTCCATCAGTCTCTGGGCGACCTTTCCCAGCAGTCTCTGGAGACAAGAGGCCATGTTGTAGGACAGTAGAAGTCAATTCCCTTGTAACTGAACTACTTTGTTCCCACACCATTTTCTAGACGTGTCCTGACAGGAAGAACCACAACCAGTAGAGAACAGAGCCCCCAGGGGTGTTTCTGTGGGTTTTCACTAACATGTGTTTTTTCCAGCTAACCCTCCTCACGTGGATCTGCAAAGAAATCCAGTGTCTCCAGTAGAAAAGTTGCTTCTCCCTGTAATAATCACCATCCTGGCCTTTGAGAGTTCTTCTCCAATAACTGTCTTCGGTGTCAACATCAGACGGAAGCAACATGGAAGAGATTGTTCATCAGAAAAGGATAAATATCTTAGCTCACATTCTGTGTGGCACAAGTTTTCAGACAGGCAGGAGCTGTGCTCTTAAATGTACTTTTCTGTTCTTTTCCAGGTGAAGCTTGAGGTGTCTCTTACTGAATCAGGAAAGCCACTAACATTTCCATTGTGTGAAAGTGCTTTGAATACTTCTCACTCAACTTCTTTTGTTAAGACTTGGGAAGGGGATTGATTCATCCCCAAGAATTATGGACCTCCTGCTTCTGCTTCTGATGCTGCTGGTGCCCCAGCCAATCTCTGGGAAGCTTAGAGTGAAGTGCCCGCTGAGTCTGGAGCCCAGGATGGAAAACAACCATGGAGCTATTACAGGCCAGGAGACCATCTCGTTGCTATGATCATCACTACGACCAACAGTGCTTCTTCTAGTCAGTCTCATTTGTAAGTGATGGAGTTGCATTCCTTCTATTCTAACAGTCTCCTCCTTTTCTTCTTATTTCACTTACTTCTATATTGCAGGATTTATCTAATTTCCTGAATGATTTTGATTTTGATTTCCATGACTTGACTCTTTTTTCATATTTTGTGGAATAGACTCAAATCCAAAGATAGGGCTGAAGACAAACTCTGTGTTCACCACTAGACTACTGACCTAAGTGACCTTGGTTTTGGATCAATGTTGGCTTGAGGCTCAGTAGACTTGTGGAATCAAAGAGGATTGAGTTTTTTAACAAATAATTTGTTGCTGCTGTTAATAATAATGTGCACATTTTTTGCAGTACACGTTCCTTTGGTTTTATGAAAACTCTGCAATCCATTTTTGCCATTCAATTTTTGAACAAGAATCTCCAGTCCCTGCACAACCTAACACTTGGCTACAACTTCCATGACAACTATTTGAGCACTTTACGTACTTCAGATGCCTTGCTGGACATTCTCTCCACTGGAGAAGCCAATGTCCCCAACTACGGCTGTGGAAGGAAGGAGAACCTTCTGGCTCTTATTGACGGAACGCACAGGGACATCTCCAACCAGATATCAACATTACTAGGAACCTACAAAGTCCCACAGGTTTGTGTGTGTGTTTTTCTATGTGATAAAGTGATTGGGATGGTTGTGGGTGAGCAATGGATGCAATCGTATTTTCAAGAGCTGTTTTTAACCATATTAGTGAACATGTAAATTATGTCTTAGCCCATTATGCTCAT
The DNA here is from genome assembly GCA_009733165.1 of Naja naja. NCBI lineage: Eukaryota > Metazoa > Chordata > Lepidosauria > Squamata > Elapidae > Naja > Naja naja. The sequence continues at coordinate 126,225,846 of CM019149.1, read as the reverse complement.
GTTCAAATTCATCATAAAAGGCTTGAAGAGCAATAAGGTCTCCAGAGAGGACTTTCTACTGGCTATTTGGCTGTTCAAAAAATATTCCTAATTGTGTCCCTCTGTTGGCATTTTCATTTTCACATGTAAATAATACCTGCCAAATTTGTCAAAAACAGATCATGTCAGACAAATCTTATTGCATTCTTTGACAAAGTGACTAAATTAGTGGACCAGAGAAATGTTGCAGATATAATTTACTTGGACTTCAGTGAGGCATTTGATAAAGTAGACCACAGCCTACTACTTTATAAGACAGGAAAATGTGGATAAGACAGCCTCACCTGCAGATGGATTCATAACTTGCTGACCAATCACACTCAACATGTAGTTCATAATGGAACTGCATCTACAAGGAGGGAAGTATGCAGTGGGGGATGCCAAGGCTCTGTCTTTAAGCCCAATACTCTTCAACATCTTCATCAATGATTTGGATGGGAACTCATCAAATTTGCAGGTGACACCAAGCTTGCAGGAATAGCCAACACTCCAGAAGACAGGCTTAAGATACAGAAGGATCTTGTCAGTCTTGGACATTGGGCCTATCTAGCAAAGTGAAATTTAATCATGAAAAAAGTTAGGTTCTACATTCAGGCAAGAAAAGCCAAATGTGCAGGTATAGTATAGGTGGTACCTGGCTCATTAGCAGTAATGGTGAGTTGGATCCTAGTGGAGTCCTAGTGGACAGTTATTTAAATAGGAGCCAGCTGTGTGCAGCAGCTACCCAAAAAGCCAACATGGTTCTAGGCTGCATTAACAGAGGGATAGAATCAAGATGAATGTCAGCCTCCATGACACTTTCTTGACACCTCATGCTGCTTGCTTCATGTCAGCTGTCATAGAAACAGGGAGAGGGGTAATTGGGTATTTGGGAAGGAAGGTTGCTGGAGAGTGAAGACGATGTTTGTGTGAACTAAAAGGAGGATGCTTTCCTGCTTCCTGCACAGCTCCATAGACTTGTCCCTGCTGAGCCAAGGTCAGCTGTCTTGGCATACCAGATGAGGGAATAACCACCTGAAGATGTACCCAACATGACATATAAGCACTTCAGATTGGATGTCCAGTCTGGACTCTTGGGGGAGGGAACTTGGGATAACTTCCAATATGTACTTTCCGTGCCTTTTTGCCTCAGATCTTGCTTTCTTTTGTTGCTATCTGTCAGGCTACTGAACTTTTCCCATTTTAATCGGCAAAATGAACTTCTGAAATCTAGGTGTTTCAAAAGGAATCCTTTATTGAGATGAGACAATTCAAGTAGGGATTCAAAAGCAGCGTCTAACGTCTCCCAGGCATGCAGTGAGAGATAAGGGAGTTTAGGACCCCTCCCCTTCTCTTGATGTGTATTTTGTAAAACAAAGAATCAACATGTTAATTCCCCTCCCTCTTCTGAGAATGATCTTCTGACGGGTTTCTCAGGAAACATCTCCCGATTGGAACTTTGATGGTCCCTTCTCTCTTGCTGTCTCTTCCAGAGGTGACAGGTTTCCACCTCGGGTTTCAGTCTCTCAGTTATATATCAAGTGTAGGTTATACAAATTCAATGCAAGATTTAATATATTCAAGTTACATCAAAAAAGGATTTCTTTTACCAACTTCCTCCCCTTCTTCTTTCCATTGACCATTGAAGAATGGCAGATCACCAGATCTGACATTATCACTTCAAACCAGTAAAAGTACCTTTTCTCTACAACAATGGAGTTGAGAGAATTCTTTCTTGGGTTTTGAATGAGGCACATCTGACAATTACATGAAGTCTTAATCCCACTTTATAAGGCCTTGGTAAGGCCACACTTGCAATACTGCATCCAGTTTTGGTCACCACAATGTAAACAAGACGTTGAGATTCTTGAAAGAGTGCAGAGAAGAGCAACAAAGGTGATTAGGGGACTGGAGGCTAAAACATATGAAGAACGGTTGCAGGAACTGGGCCTGGCTAGTCTAGGGAAGAGAAGGACCAGGGGAGACAGGATAGCAGTGTTCCAGTATCTCAGGGGCTGCCACAAAGAAGAGGGAGTCAAGCTATTCTGCAAGGCAACTGAAGGCAGGACAAGAAGCAATGGAGGGAAACTAATCAAGGAGAGAAGCAACTTAGAACGAAGGAGGAATTTCCTGACAGAACAATTAATCAGTGGAACGGCTTCCCTCCAGAAGTTGTAGGTGCTCCATCACTGGAGGTCTGTAAGAAGAGCCATTTGTCTGAAGTGGTATATCTAATCTAATCTAATCTAATCTAATCTAATCTAATCTATAGGGTCTCCTGCTTGAGCAGGGGGTTGGACTAGAAGACCTCCAAGGTCCCTTCCAACTCTGTCTTTTCGTTAATGTGTGTGTGTGTGTGTGTGTGTGTGTGTGTGTGTGTGTGTAATAGAATACAAAGGCTAAAATATATGCCAAGTTCCTCTTAGATAAACTTGTGATTCTCCAAGGAGCTCATGAGAAGAAGGATGAACACTTAACCAAGGGGAAGGGAATTTGAACCCTTGCTATTCAGTCTAAAGATTAATGACAAGGAATCCCTGAAGAACACACCTCTAAGGCATTAAATACATATTGGTACACCTTGGTTCATTCTGATAATACATTATTATTTATATCATATTCCTAAATTGGATTATATAGGCTCTTAAGAAAACTTTGAAGAAAACTCCAGCTGACATAAGAGTTAAATGATTGTTGATAAGTCAAAGTCAGAAGTTATGATCTTTGGAAAACAACCTCATAGCCATAGATGCCTATTTGATGGTGATCCAAGAGCAAATAACACCATTCTTTACCGGAAGAAGTTTTCTCTGAGACTGGATATTGCTTCCCCCATCATTAAAGGAACCAGTTAGAGAAAGGGTGTGAGTGAATTTACTGCTTAAACCTTTAAAAAAATCCTAGCTACCCAGTTTTCTTTCTATTGATTACAATATATAATCTCAAAGTTACCCTCAAGTCCTTACATTGAAATGAAATTTTGGGCTTAATCTATATCACTACTAGAACAAATATAATCACAGCATCTGAGGAGAATCTGGAAGGTGGATAAAAGGATTCAGCAGTTGAATTGAGAATTTATACAATTGGTCTTTTGTCTAAAATCAGGTTTATAATTACTAGTGTACAATTAAAGCAATGAAACCGGACAGACTCCCAAAATTCTCTGCTTTAGAACTGCAAAATTTCAATTAAAGTGACAAATTGTATTAGGAGCTGTGGTCTCCCCATCTCTTGCACAACTGGAGAACACATCTACTAATGGAATTCCAACTGTTTAATAAGGAGAGATCAGTAATTTGGACAGTACATTAGACTTTAGACAAATGACCAACTGGGATTCACATATTAAAATCAACTATTCCTGGGCAGTCAGAATTCAAAAGTTTAATATAATAAAGCCCCTTATTTGAGCAAAACAGTTCAGTTGTTATTGGGGTACTTGGCCCTGATTGTGATAAATTATAGGGGAAGTCCAGAAGCATTTACATTCTTTAATCTTATTATTTCTTACTGAATTTATTCTTGCATTCTGTTTTATACACAACTTATTAATGTTTGTGTTCTACAATATGCATTTGATATAGCTTAATGGCTAATTAATCATAAATTATTGTAATATGTTGAAGAGAACCAGGCTGGACTCCCAAAAGCAAATATTTAGTGTTAGATTTGCATGAAGAGTCAGGCGGAGTGCTTCAGTGAAGAGTTTATTAGTGACTACAGCTCATAACAGACCCGATTTGGCTGGGCTGCGGCTGCTACTTATAGCCAGCAGCCGCGGTTGCCAGCCAATCAGAGTGCAGGGTTTTCCGCACTTTTAAACCAATCATTTCTGACATTTTACAAGAACAGTTCAAACTTAACCAATGACATTCAAACCTGCATACATAACACCCCTCCCACTAGGTTCAGTCCATACTCAAACCCCAACCTATCTAATGTATTCTTTTAAATAGGTGGGGCTCTTACGTGTACGTTGAGACCTTCGTGGTTCAGAAGTTTTAACGTTCTCACCCAGTGAGAGGAAATGTGTCTGTTGACATTTCCCTAGTTGGACTTCCTGTGAAAGAAGACCCTGTTTGATTGTTAGAATCTGGTCTCTCCTCCCAACCCATCTCCAGCCCAATGTCAGCACCCAAGTCAGGTAGTGATGTGCAATCTTCCACTTGTAAGGATGGATTTTGGCATTGTGACAGGTTTTGGGATGGTTCCTGTCATAATGGCTCGTTACACATGGGGTTGATTCTTGTTTGCTGATTATCCTCATGTTCCTCCCCTCCCCTAGAAAAGCATTAGGTATGGGAACTAGAGAGGAACAATTGCGATGTTCCTGAGGTAACCTGGATCTAAGCTGATCAATGTGCCTGCTCCAGAGGACTCCATCCTCTGTTTGTACCCTGTAAGAACGAGGGCCTGTGATTTGAGTTATTTCAGCAGGAATCCATGAAGGTTCACCCATAAGGTTCTTAGCATAAACAGAATCACCCACACTGAACGTGCGAACTTTGCTAGTGGAATCTAGTGGTGCGTTGGGTGCGTAAGTGGGATGAAGGCGGTCAAGGGGAGACCTAAGTTTCCTACCCATCAACAACTCTGCTGGGGATAAGTTAGTTGATGGGTTAGGAGTGATGTGCTGAACACTAAGAAGTTTTCAACTTTCTCAGTGATGTCCCCAGGACCCAATTGCTGAAGCTTTTCCTTGGTAAAACGTACCATTCGTTCAGCCCGGCCGTTAGCGAAGGGTGCCCAGGGGCTGTCAGGGCATGTCTGATACCCAGTTGTGCTAGATAGGATTCAAAAGGTTGGATGTAAATTGAGGGCCATTGTCAGAGACAAGAACATCAGGTAACCCGTGGGTTACAAAAAGCTTTTAAGCTGCTTGATGACAGCATCAGTTGTGGTGGATGCCATAGGGATTACCTCTAGCCATTTGGAATATGCATCTACTATAATAAGGAAGGTGTGCCCTCTGGTAGGGCCAGCGAAATCAATGTGAATCCTAGACCATGGGCCCCTAGGACATTCCCATTCCTGTTTGGGGGCGAGAGGTGGGGCAGGCCTGACTACCTGACAGTTGGGACAAGATGCAACCCAGTTTTCAACCATTTTGTCAATACCTGGCCACCATACATAACTCCTGGCCAATCCCTTCATCCTTACAATACCAGGATGACCCTCATGTAACATTTCCAAAACCTCCTTTGCAGTTTTGCAGGAATAACCACCCTGTTACCCCACAAAATACATCCTCTTAATACAGATAATTCAGTTTGCCTGGATTTAAAAGGTTGGGCAAGGTGAGGTAGATCTTGAAGAGGCCAACCTTTCTTAATCCAGCCTATAATAGGAGCCAATAAAGTGTCTTTGGCAGTCTCTCTGGCAATTTCAGCAGCGTGTACTGGAAGCTTGGCAACAGTTTCTAGGAAAAAGGTGTGTGCCTCAGGTTCAAAGTCCTCCTTGTGACAAGGAAGTGGGCAACGACTCAAGGCATCAGCATGTCCAATGTCCTTGCCAGGCTTGTGGATAAGTTGTATGAATAAGCAGCAAGAAATTCAGTCCACCTCAGCATTCTTGGTGACAGGATAGTGGGTGTAGGTTTGTCTCCTGCCACAATGCCTAACAAAGGTTTGTGATCTGTGACAATGGTAAATGTTCTCCCATATAAATACTCATGAAATTTCTTGATAGCTGCAACAATTGCCAATGCTTCCTTGTCCAATTGGCTGTAATTCCTCTCTGCTTTGGTCAAGGTGCGAGTAAAATGCAATAGGGGCTTCCCTCCGCTGGGAAGCCTGTGGCTCAAACCCCCCACTCCAAAGGGGATGCATCACAAGTCAGTACAACAGGTAAATTCTCAGAGAACTGTATGAGTACAGCATCAGACGTGATTAGTCTTTTAATACTGTTAAATGCTGATTGTTCCTTCCTGCCCCAGACCCAAACAGACTTTTTGTCAAGTAATCTGTGTAATGGTTCTGCAATGGTTGCCTTCTGAGGTAGGAACATGTGATAAAAGTTAATAAGTCCAAGGAAGGCTTGCAAATCTGTTTTGCATTTTGGTCTAGGGGCTTCTTTGATTGCTTGAACCTTGGCATCTGTAGGGTGGATGCCATGCTTGTCAATCATATAGCCCAAGAACTCAACCTTGTCAGTTCTAAGAGTGCATTTTTCTTCCTTGACTTTTAACCCGCTTTCTTGAATCTGGTAAGGACTTCTCTGAGTCTCTCTTGTAATTGAGTGTCATTTTCAGCAGAGATTAACACATCATCAAAGTAAGGCACTACCCCTGGCAGTCCTTGGAGCATCCTTTCCATAAGGCTTTGGAAAATGCCTGGTGCCACTTACCAAACTGTAACCTTTTACATTTGAAGGCACCTCTATGAGTCACAATGGTTTGGGCCTCTGCAGTGGCATCATCAACTGTTGATATGCCTGGGCCAGATCCAATTTGGCAAAGACTGTACCCCTGCCAAGTGAATGTAATAAATGATGCACCACTGGAACTGGATATGTGCTCTGTTGAAGTGCATGGTTCAATGTCCCCTTATAGTCCCCACAGATTCACTGACCCATCAGTCTTGACTGGTGTGACTATGGGTGTCTCCCATCTGGAGTGGTCAGTGGGCTCTAAAACTCCTTGAGCTATTAGTTTATCTAATTGTGCATCAATTTTTCCTTTAAGGCAAATGGAACCCTTCTGGGCTTTAAGCGAATTGGGGCACCTTGGGGTCTAGGTTGAAAGTGATAGGGGTCCCCATATACTTGCCCAATCCTTTGCTGAAGACCTCTGGAAACTCAGACTTCAAGGCCTCCTCCCATTCAGAGTTGCTCACATGATTGATGCCAGTCACCTCGATGCCTAGTGGCTTGAACCACTCAAGTTGTCACAGCAAGGTCTGTAACACTACTCGTTGTCCTAGGTTCCCTGCTGATGTTGTCCTGGGTTCCGAGGAACAAGTCTCAGCCCTCGCCGAGACAATTTAGGGGTCCTCGGGAGAAAGAAACCAAATAAGAGACACCACACAAGAAGTTTCTAAAGATGAGAAAGCACGAAGTGCCTGGGGTGATGTTGTGTCCCCGACAGATCGCAACAGTCTCTTTTATTAAGCAGATTTAGCAGGGAGGGGTAACTACAGCAAGGGGGGAGCAGTGTGTGGAAAGTTACCAAACAGCGTGAATCTGAGCATGCGTTCAACAAAATACCACCTGGTTTACAGGAAATCACAAAGTCCAACAGAATAGAAACCAAACTCAGGGAAAACAAAACTTAATTAGAGGAGGAATGCAATTGGGTACTATAACTCAAGTCTGTTAGACACTAGGTATCTTGCACCTCTGAAAGGAATGCGATGGGAGTAATATACATCAGTTGTGCCAGGCATTTGTTATCTTGTAGCTCTTAACAAGGGTATGTCACATTCTTTAGCTGTGAGGCCTGGAAAAACATAAGGTACCATATAACACCATTTGGCTGTGAGGCCTAGGAGAACATGAACCAAGGATATATCCATATCTCCTCTGTTTTTATTTTTTTTAAGATGGTTAATAACCTTCTAAAGCTAAGACATCCCCAGGGAATCCCCCTCCGGAGATCCAGAGGAGAGCCAATCGCTTTTCCAAAGGAAAAGTTTCTGATTCAGAGTCTTCATCAGACTCAGAGGCTAATTCTAAAAGAGGTTGTTTGAATTCATTTTCAACAGTGTGCTTTAGCAAGAGGACATCATCACTAATACCATTTAGTCGGTGTTTCAAGAAAGCTAGAACTCTCCCCATGACACATGGGCCAATTGTACAAGCAAGGAGCAACAAAATCAGAGGACCGGCTAGGGCCGAGAGGAGGGTGGTCAACCAGGGAGAGAAATTGAACATTTCCTGGTACCAAGTTTGGGATTGGGAACGCTCTCTTTCTCTATCTTTTAATCGGGTATTTAATTCTGCCATAGAGTCAAGCACAATGCCCGAGCTGTCGGTGTAAAAACAACATTCCTCTTTCAAGGCGACACACAGACCGCCCTGTTTAAGGAATAGCAAGTCCAAGCCCCTTCTATTTTGCAGAACTACTTCGGAAAGAGAGGTGAGGGCCTTTTGGAGGGCAACCATAGATTGCTCAATGCGTTCCAGGTCATCATCTATTTCAGCACTGAGTTTGCGGATGTTTTGGTCAGCCACAATCATACCTGCGATCCCTGTTGCCGCACCAGCGGCTCCTAGGCCCAGGAGAAGGGCCAAGGTCATGGTAGTAACCATTTCCCGTTTGGTTCGTGGAAAGTACTGGAGTGTTTCCATGCGAGAAAGGAATACATTATTGGAAAAAACAGACATTTTAGGGAGAAGATAAACCTGAATGCAAAAAGCTCTTTGTGTGTGTAAAATGTCTCCACTGACACATGCAGTAGCACCTGTAGAGCAGGCCCAAATAGAGCCATTGGAAGGAATAAAAAACTGACCGTGTAAACGTTTGAAAAGGTTTGCAGTTGATAGAGTAGTGTACATAACAGCCCACCCTTCAGCGTTAAACCCTAGCCTTTCTTTTGGTAAATAGATTGTGCAGAAAATATAGGCATCTGAGGTGGCATTGATGCAAAAGTGAGAAAGGTTAGAGGGTACATACCCAAGGCAACAACCTTGACCTTCAATTGAGGATACCGTTATAGAAGAGTTAGACCACCTGCAAGCAGCATCTGAGGTGCTATTGGCAAAAGGTAAGGCAGAACCTATGGCCTCATAAAAGGGGTTGAGAAGACAAACACAGCCAACACTTACTATCATTGTTAGGAAAAGCATGGGCTGCCACAAGGGCATCATGCGCAGAGGAGACCAAGGACACCAATGGATTGTTTCTTTTAGTCAAGGGCTTTAAAAAGGGCGAGTTGACTTGTTTGTTTGGGCCCACAGGTGGGGATGTTTCTAAGGACATGGATAGACGGATTATGAATATATTACCTGGATGACTGGTTGTGGACTTATCGTTCATCCTTCCCCCCCATTTTTTACCATTAAACCATTCAGTAATTGGAAGATTCCTTCCGTGAGATGTAAAAGTAACAGTCATAGGGTTAAGGCTAACGCAGCAGGCCCAATTGGAGCAGGAATGCCAAGGCAAATTGTTATCAGGGCCTAGTACAGCTTTGATATAGTCAGTAGTATAGGGAGCAGTCCACCAAATCTTTCCAGTTGACACACATTGCCAGGACTTGCAGTACCAATCAGAGATGGTTCCACATTCATCTAGGTGGGAGAGATCAGTAAGATGTCCTGGGCAAATATACAAGCCTGGACCAATGCTCCAGACATCGAGGGAAGGTTCACATTTTGTTTTATGTTTAAATCCATGGGCCGACCAGCATTTCAGCAAAGTCAAAGGAAAGTGTAGGAAACCAAGGCCACAGAGTTCGATTAGAGATGGAATGAAGGATGCTTCCTTGGAAGTCAAAAATAGTCCAAGTATAATTAGCGGACGATGCAGGTTCTGCTGTGTGCTGGAATAGGAGCGCCAAGCGAGAGCTGCAGGGGTAAAACATGGGAAAAAGGCAAGGAGAGAAGGGAAACTTTCATATCAAAAGATCTTTCTTGCTTTGGGAAAAACAGGGAGCATACATAAGAGCCGTAGTCTTCAGATGAAATGTTAAAATTAACAGAGAAGTGGAACAGGGAGAGGATATAATGTAAGTATTGTTAGAGGGATGGATAGGATATCCATTCTTTAGCCAAGTCCACTGAGCTGGATGCAGGAAGGGATGGCGTTGTCTGCAAACAAGTTCCGCACGACCCCCAAGAGGGGTTTGCACTCTACAATGAGGAACTCTTATATAAGCACTTAGACGTTCAAGGAAAGTACATTTAGGAAGAGGAAGAGGCATTAGAGACAGAAGAGGCAAGAGAGATCAGGGATAGGATCAGGAGGATCTTCATCTTTCTTTTTTGGTTGATCGAGAAGACAGGGGCGGACACAGCGAGCTGGAACCCACAAAACTCGATCAGGCAATTGAACTGCTGCGTAGCCTCTTCCCCAAGTGATCAGTTGAGCTGGACCTTTCCAAGCTGGATCTGGAAGATGCCTGTAATAAACCAGAGGACGAGAAGAGGGGAGGGAGGAGTGGAGAAATGTCTCGAGGCAGCAGTGGAGGCAGGAGATCCAGTGAGGTTAAGAAAATTCAATGAATACAAGCTAACATTTAATACATTTTGCAACGCCGGGAGTGTCGGGGGGCTGATGCCTTTTGACCCCAAGTGTCTGTCCAAGGCCCGTTTAAGAGTCAAATGTGCCCTCTCTATAATGGCCTGGCCTTGGCTATTGAAAGGAATGCCGAATTTATGGATTAATGACCAGCGATGGCAAAATTGTGCAAAGGCAGAGCTCGTATAAGCTGGTCCATTGTCAGTTTTAGAGTTTTTGGACATCCCAACGTTACGAAAGTCGAATACAATGATTAATAACTTGTTTTGCGGTTTCACCCTTTGCAAGGTTGCCATGATGAAACCTGAATACGTATCAATGGAAACATGAATGAATTTCCAAGGGGCAAAGGATGGATATTGAGTTACATCCATTTGCCATGTCTCACAAGCACTAGTACCCCTGGGGTTGACCCTTGTGGGATAGCAGATGCCTGTAGACTGCATGTTGGACATTGCTGAATTATGGCAGAGGCTTCTTGATGGGTAATACCAAATTGCTTGACAAGAGCCTTTTTGTTCTGATGAAAATAGTCATGGCTTTCTCCTGCTGTTAAGGTATACAGACAGGAGGACGGGTTGGTTTTACATGCCTCATCTGCCATATGATTTCCTTCTGATAAAAATCCAGGAAGATGTTGATGACTTCTAATATGTGCTACAAACAGTGGATGAGCACGGAGATGTAAAAAATCCTGGAGCTGTAAAAAAAGTCTCATTAAAGGGACAGGGGTTGAGGGAGAAATGTAAGCATCATATATACAAGAGACCAGATGTGAAACATACAGACTATCTGTAATAATGTTAAGGGGCTGATTGGGAAACATTGAAAGAGCAAGATTGAAGGCAGACAATTCTGCTTGTTGGGCAGAAGACTGAACTGAGGTAGTATGAGTCTGCCAATTGTCCTGTCCTTTAACCTGCCAGACACAGGCACCTATAGATTTTGAGCCATCTGTGAACACAGTGAGGGCATCTTTGATGGGAGAGGAACTTACAGGAGTTGAAAAAAGAATGGGAACAGTTTTTAAAATTTGTAATCGAGGATCAGGAGGAAGATGGCATGAGAGAATACCATTCCAATCCTCCAAAGCATTTTGCAATGCATCTGATGTTTGAAACAAGGATTCCCATTGACTTAATTTAAAAGGCACATACAGAGTACTGAATTCTATACCCATAAGAGCCTTTGTACGTCTCCTCCCTTTTTCCAAGAGAAGAGCTATTTGTAAGGCTTTAGTGGTGATTGAAGCCTTAGGAGTGTGTGCCAAATGTATCCATTCTAAAATGTGCATTTTCTTTCCATCAGTTAATTGAAAAATGACAGCAGTCAAAAGAGAAGGAGTAGGTAGAATAGCAAACAAAAGAGGCTCATTAGGCAAAGCTCTGTCGACCCATCTCTGGGTGAGAGCAGTATTAACTAAAGACAAAGCAGTCTTTTGATCTTGTGTTAAGACAACAGTGTCTGAAGGATGTTTAAGACCTACTAGAGCAGAAAAAAGGAGATAGAACATGAGTTGAAACTGACAGATAAGGTCTGGCCCAATTAAGGGTTCCCAGATACTGTTGGAGTTGAACAAGTGTGGTTTTGTCTGGGAGATGTAATGTAGGGAGAACAGGCGTGGCAGCAGATGCCATGAGCTTATGACCCAAATACTGCATAGGATACTGGGTTTGGACTTTTCAGGAGCAACATGAAGACCAGATCGAGCCAAAATAGTATACAGAAAAGTAAGAGTTTGAGAAACAGTGCCTTTTGGACCATCTGCTGCAATTAAAATATCATCCATGTAATGGTAAACCAAGAAGGTAGGATATGCATCACGATAAGGCTGTAGGGCCTTATCAACATAATATTGGCACATTGTGGGAGAATTTATCATGCCTTGAGGAAGGGCCTTCCATTGATATCTAGTAGTAGGCCTTGAATTGTTAAGCTTGAGGAATGGTGAATGCAAAAAGAATTCTGTCAGCAGGAGCCAAAGGAATAGAAAAGAAACAATCCTTCAAATCTATTACTACCAAGTCATAATTGTGAGGAATTAAGTTTGGATTGGGAGACCACATTGTAGAGGTCCCATAGGCTGAATTATGGCATTAATTTTTCTCAAATCCTGCAGAAGGCGGTATTTCCCATTTTTCTTTTTGATTACAAAGACAGGAGTATTATAAGGGCTAGTTGAAAATTCAAGATGTCCCTCTTGCAGTTGTTGAGCCACTAAATCCTGCAGGACTATAACCTTTTCCTGTGACATGGGCCATTGATCCACCCACACAGGGATAGGAGATTTCAAAACAAGAGATAAGGGAAGAGAAGACATAGTATGAAATCAAGGGATAGTTAGAGTAGCATGAAGTTGAGACAAGAGATCCCGTCCCCACAAATTAGTATGCAAGGGCAGGATGAAAGGGCGAAGGAGAGCAGTGATAGAGGAGTGGGGGGTAGAAGCAGACAACCAAGATGTGCTAACCTTAGCAGCCTGAGCACCTCCCACACCTTGAACAGTAGAAGGTCAGAGAGAGGCCAGGAGGGGGCCATTCAGCTGTGCGAATCACTGAAACATCCGCGCCGTGTCAATAAGACCTGAGAAGGTGCGGCCGTTGAGAAGAATGGAAATTATTGGCTTGGCGTTTTGCACAGGCTGTTGGAGAGCAAAGAGAGAAGGATGATCAGGTGGAGGCAAGAGAATGAGAGTAGCAACAACAGTTTCCGCTTCAGAGTCTGAATCATGCAGAAAAGGTGCAGCTATAACACCTTTATGAAGAAGAGTTCTGAAGGAGTGGAGCAAGAAGAGAAACTTTTAAGGGCATGGTAAGAAAGGTAAACAGGAAAAGAGATGGAAGTGGAGACAGTAAATCAGGAAGTGGGGTAGCTAGCGCCTCAGTTAGTTTCCTGCTCAGTTTGAGAAGGACCCTGAGGGCAGTTGCTAGCCCAGTGAAAGCCTTTACGGCACCTTGGGCAAACAGATCTTGGTTTGCAAGTAGGGCAGCGGAGCCCCTGAGACCAGCGCATTCCCTTGAAAACCAGGCTTCCCACAATTAAAACAATTACCATGCTTAACAACAGGAAAAACTTGAGTATTAGAGGCAGGCATGGAAGAAGTTATAGCGGCTGCAAGAGCAGACATATTATGAGAAGTAGTTCCCACCACACGACAAGCCTGCAAAAACTCAGCAAGAGTAACACCTGGTTTCCCAGACAAGGGCTGAAGTACTTTCTTACAATCCTCATTAGCATGTTCAAAAGCCAATTTTATCAAAAGCTCCTGGCGAGCAGCCTGATTTTGAATTTGTCTTTCCAGTGCTGTTTGGAGCCGGTTTATAAAGGTAGTATAAGGCTCAGAAGGTTCTTGAATAACCTTCAAAAAGGTTTGATAGGCTTGGCCGTCTGCATCATCCACCTGCTTTAACGCTCCCATGGCACAAAGGCGGATGATTGCAAAGGCACGGCGCAGGCAATTTTGCTGCTGGGCTAAGGTTTTAAATTGCCCAGTCCTTTTATATGATCAGCCAAGACTGCACCAGGCAAGCCTCGTAAGATCTCAGCATCTGCCAATTTATTATATTCAGAAGACCAAATGACAAATTGGGCAGGTGTTAATAACATGGAAAATAAAGACTTCCAATCATACAATAACATCACAATATTAGTATCCATCAGAGAATCAAGCAATCCCATTACATACGGAGAGTGAATTCCGTAGGAAGTAACAGCTTCTTTTAAATTTTTAAGCATCCGCACATTGATGTTCTCATGGAGTCCAGCACACCCCCCCCCGGAGGGATGGTCATAGGGTAAGCTGAAGGCGGAGGTTCAGTTCTTAGAGAAAGAGAGGAAGAAGCAATCAAGGCAGAAAAAGTTCCTGCAGTCGCGTCTGTATCCTCTGAAGGAGGGAAAGACGCTGCAGGAGCAGAAAGAGCTGTGTCTGCTGGGGGAGCAGAGGCAACTTCAGGGACAGTAGGAGACTCATACGGAGGTGGAGAGACCTTTGGCAAGGATTCCTCCGTATTAGAAGAGAGCAGAGCAGCCGAATCAATAGAAGGAGAGTTAGGATAGAAAAGAAGTAAGAGATTTCTTAGAAAGAGGATAGACAGTGGTGCCATTAATCTTTTGCAAACAATTAGTCTTCTTCACCAGAGAATAGAGCTCATCCCTATGCATTGATGAGTCCCTTGAGTTTGAGGAGCCCATTACTTACATGTGCACGTGTCGCATCCAGACGGGTAAGCAATGAGGGTGAAGGTGACGCACCTCTAGCCAGTGGTCGCACCTCTGGACAACTCAACAGTATCCCGGACGAGCCCCCAGATGTCACAGCAAGGTCTGTAACACTACTCGTTGTCCGAGGTTCCCTGCTGATGTTGTCCTGGGTTCCCGCAGGAACAAGTCTCAGCCCTCGCCGAGACAATTTAGGGGGTCCTCGCAAGGACAAAAGAAACCAAATAAGAGACACCACACAAGAAGTTTCTAAAGATGAGAAAGCACGAAGTGCCTGGGGTGATGTTGTGTCCCCCGAACAGATCGCAACAGTCTCTTTTATTAAGCAGATTTAGCAGGGAGGTAACTACAGCAAGGGGGAGCAGTGTGTGGAAAATTACCAAACAGCGTGAATCTGAGCATGCGTATCAACAAAGTACCACCTGGTTTACAGGAAATCACAAAGTCCAGCAGAACAGAAACCAAACTCAGGGAAAACAAAACTTAATTAGAGGAGGAATGCAATTGGGTACTATAACTCAAGTCTGTTAGACACTAGGTATCTTGCACCTCTGAAAGGAATGCGATGGGAGTAATACACATCAGTTGTGCCAGGCATTTGGTTATCTTGTAGCTCTTAACAAGGGTATGTCACATTCTTTAGCTGTGAGGCCTGGAAAAACATAAGGTACCATATAACACCATTTGGCTGTGAGGCCTAGGAAAACATGAACCAAGGATATATCCATACCAAAACATAATAATTCCTAGCAGGAGGAAAACTTTCACAATAAAATCAATTTCCCAGAGAAGTGAGAGGTTCCCATTCACTGGTTATATTTAAGCAGAGAATAGAGAGCTATTTCTTAGGGAGACTTTTATTTGGATTGCAGCACTGAGAAGGAAGTTGGACTTGATAATGTAAATAGTCCCTGTTAGGATATATGCAGAGTAACCCTTGTGTAACAAGGATATGCACATGGAAACGGATATGAGAACAGTTATGAATAAATACACAGCCACACAGAGACACACCAAATTGTGTTAATGTTTACTCCAAGAAATAGCACAGTCCAAATAAACAATCCAGGTCATACACGTTTTAACAGTCCAGCAGTATCCAGTTATAAAGTCTTCTTACGCTTTTCATGTCTTTTACAGCAGACAAATATCAAACCATAATACAACAGATAATCTTTGATATCAACAGAATATCAAAGTAAACAGAGTTAGTCAGTATCAGTCCGTATTCAGTCAGAGAAAGTCAGTATCAGCATCAAGAGAGATCTTCAGTGGGAGAGAGAGCTTCAGTGAGAGAAAGAATCAAACCATGATCTATAGCTCCCTCTTATGGCACCTTGCAGCATACTCAACCAATCAGTACACAGCAAAATACATTACAGTATTTTTCCTTAAAGCTACAGACATATATATTTGAGCTTTATATATTGTCAACCCAACTATGTTATGTACATATACTTAACAGTCCCTAAGACCACCCCACCCACACAGACAGGCAAGTCACCAGAATATAAACTAACAGAAAACAGCACTCCTTACTAGCACTGATGATGTTGCCTAGTTAGCATAATGAAACATCTTCAAGAAAACAAGCTCTAGGGATTCAAAAGCAAGAGATAGATGTTGTGGCGGAGAAAATATTTAGATTAAATAAACATGATAAAAGGAGTTACAAGATACCAGAGGAGAAGCATGAAAAATTCACCAAAAGTTAGTAAGAGTTGAAATTCTAAAAAGAACAAGATTTGATGGATAGATATAGAATATTTTTTAAGATGCTGATTATTTTAGTAAGTGTTAGAAAAAAGTAGATATTGGAAAAACAGTATTATGTACGCTGAAATATAATAGAACATATTATAATTATTATGTGTACACAAATGTTAGAAGTTGAAAGATTATGATTATGTCTATTTAAATGGTAATATCATTATCAGAATTGTATGACTCAGACAATACACTGTTCTCCAAGCACTTTTGGATGCTAAAGAAAAATCATAAATAAACTTACAGAAAGAGAGAAAGAAAGAAAGAAGGAAGGAAGAAAGGAAGGAAGGAAGGAAGGAAGGAGGGAAAGAAAGAAAGAAAGAAAGAAAGAAAGAAAGAAAGAAAGAAAGAAAAAAGAAGGAAGGAAGGAAGGAAGGAAGGAAGGAAGGAAGGAAGGAAGGAAGAGAAAACAAGCAAGCTCAGAAAGCAACAAGGATGCCTCATTTCAACCCTGAGCTACAAATAAACCTTTAATGGTAAATAGCCTCTTCCTGGTAAGAAATATACATATGGTTAACTTGTAATGCTTGGATGTATCATTAATGTTCTTCGGTTACCTTACTAGGTCTGAATGTAAAGTAAAATGCCATACATGGATAATCATTCAGTTTTGAACTGGGCCTTCTGAAAAATGGAGCTATGCAAACATTTAGATTTTTTCCAAGGTTTTATTTTTTTATTTTTTAGAGGTACAGAGGACGTAAATGCCAAAATTATGTTGAATCAAGTCAAAAGAAGCTTGCTTTAAAACTGGCTCCTCTGCTTATCTTTTGGAATCACTGTAAAACAACCAAAGAAAGGAAGCTTCTAGGTGGCTATCTCATTTTAAGGAATACAGAGTTATAAACGTAAAAGAAATACAAATCCATCTTCTCCATGTTAATCTTCAATATGTCCAGAAATATTTGGACACTTTTTTTTCAATTAAATTGCAGTTGGAACTCAGATCAGAATAAATACTTATGCTTCAGGAGGTTTTGTCTCTTAAGTTAGTAGACAGCATCATCAGTGTTTGACATGAGATTAGATTTCTAGTGATCAAACAACATCATGATCAAGACTTGCAAGAGTGTAAAATCTCAATGTGGCACTGTTATTCCTGAGGACAGAAAACATCCATTTTAAGGCAGTTAACTCTCTCGAAACTGATAGGTTATAGGGAAAAAACAAGCAACTTGCTGAAGTGAAGGATTTTTTTCCTCAAGTGTACTTGGAAGACATTAGATGATTTCAGCTATTCTGTTGGTAATTAACTCTGGTCAATTTCCTCTTTCTTATTTTGCCCAGGTTGCTAGGCATGCAAGAAGAGTTGCAATGAAGGGAGAGTCAGCATAGATCCACAGGCAACCAAAACAGCTCAGGTCAATCTCAGATATACTTATACAGGAAACAGAAGGGTTGGAAGATGGGAAAGCTGGTCATCCATAGATGTATTTCTGCTGCTGCACTTCAATCACTGAATATTTTACAGTTGTTGTTGTTTTTTACAAACCCTGCCTTGCAACATTTTTAGAAGTGGATCGCCATTTCCTTTTTCCTAGAGAGTGACTGACTGGCCCAAGGCTCAGCTGTCTTCCTGCCAATGATGGGACTACAATTCACAGTGTCCTATTTTCTAGTCTGGTGTTTTAACTTCTACACCAGACTAACTCATATTCATAAAGAACGTAAAATGAAGATAATAGTGAAATAGAGAAGCAATTAAGCATTCTCTTTACTACTACTGTACATGGTATTTGAGAGGCTCAGAGTTTGGCACTATAGGCAGGATGTGAATGATATATGGATGTATGGCAGAAGACCATAGGAAAGTGTGTGCCTACAGTGCAAATGGGTACTATACACTCTAAATCAGAGGATGAAGGAAATTAAATATCTTTCTACTTTTCACAATTTCTTTCTTCCTGTCTCTCTTTCTTTTTCTTTCTTTTTTTCTTATTTATAAGTAACAGTACAGTGGAATTTTAGTATTAAGATCAAAAATAAAAAGCTTTATCATGTTTGCAAAATAATTCCTTGGATTTTGCAACTGTTTATCAATGTCATAGTGAACACTCACTGCATAAAATAAGCAACTTTTAGTTCATTACATTTTAGAAACCATAGTTAAAATTGATATAAGCTTGTTCCTCCTCTTTAAAGATTTATCTAAATCATCAGAGTGTTAACAGTTTCTAGTTTCTATTGTATTATTCGTATTTCATACTATAATAAAGCAATTAACTTGGAAAAATAGTGAGGGAAAGACTAAGCAAGAGCAAATGGCCATATAAGATGGAATAGTTATTTTGGATCCAAATAATTATCATTAGAAAGCTAGTTCTGTCTTAATACCAGCAATTATGAATCACTGCTGTATACAATAAATTAAACTTTCAGCTTTGGACTGAGATCCTCCATACAAGATGGCCATTCAATTTTTGGAAAAGAAAGATATGAGTGAAAAGAATCCAGAGGGAGGAGGTTGACACTGTTCAGGCCACTGGTAACTTTTGGGGAAAACTCTGCTCATACTCAGTAATAGAATAGGAAGACATATATAATGTACCAATAAAGTAAATATATACTATTCCATTCTAAATTCAAGAAATTCTTGGGCTCTACAACAGATCCAATGACGACTTTATACATATTCATTCTGCAGTTAAACTCAGTAGTTCCTTTTCAGATAAATTGCCCCAGCAATATATTCTTGTATTAGGTTGTTTGCTAATATATAGGTGAAACTCAAAAAATTAGAATATCGTGCAAAAGTTCATTTATTTCAGTAATGCAACTTAAAAGGTGAAACTAATATATGAGATAGACTCATTACATGCAAAGTAAGACAATTCAAGCCATGATTTGCCATAATTGTGATGAGTATGGCTCATGAAAACCCCAAATCCACAATCTCAGAAAATTAGAATATGACATGCAATCAATAAAACAAGGATTGTACATAGAACAATATCGGACCTCTGAAAAGTATAAGCATGCATATATACTCAGTACTTGGTTTGGGCCCCTTTTGCAGCAATTACTGCCTCAATGTGGCGTGGCATGGAAGCTGTCAGGCTGTGGCACTGCTGAGGTGTTATGGAAGACCAGGATGCTTCAATAGCGGCCTTCAGCTCCTCTGCATTGTTCGGTCTCATGTCTGTCATCTTTCTCTTGGCAATGCCCCATAGATTCTGTTAAGTTTGCATGAAGAGTCAGACGCGAGGAGTTCCAGCAAAAGACTTTATTAGTGACTACAGCTCGAATAGACCCGTCCTGGCTTGGCTACGGCTGCTTCTTATAGCCTGCAGCCGTAGCTGCCAGCCAATGGGAGTGCAGGGATTCTTCCCGCACTATTTAAACCAATACCATTTGACATTTTACAAGAACAGTTCAAATAAACCAATAACATTCAAACCTACATACATAACAACCCTCCCCACTAGGTTCAGTCCATACCAAACCCCAACCTATCTAATGTATTCCTTTAAATAGGTGGGGCTCTTACGATACGTTGAGACCTTCGTGGTTCAGAAGCTTTAACGTTCTCACCCAGTGAGAGAGGAAATGTGTCTGCTGACATTTCCCTGTTGGGACTTCCTGTGAAAGGAGACCCTGTTGAATTGTTAGAATCTGGTCTCTCCTCCCAACCCATCTCCATTCCAATGTCAGCACCCAAGTCAGGTAGTGATGTGCAATCTTCCACTTCTAAGGATGGATCTTGGCTTTGTGACAGGGTTCGGGATGGTTCCTGTCGGAATGGCTCGTTACACATGGGGTTGATTCCTGTTTGCTGATTTTCCTCCTGTTCCCCTCCTTCCCCCCTAGATGGAACATCAGGTGAGGGACCTAGAGAGGGACAGGGTTGATGTTCCTGAGGGAACCTGGATCTAAGTTGGTCAATGTGCCTGCTCCAGAGGAGGCCATCCTCTGTTTGTACCCTGTAAGAACGAGGGCCAGTGATGTGAGTTATTTCAGCAGGAATCCACAAAGGTTCACCTATAAGGTTCCTAGCATAGACAGAATCTCCCACACTAAAAGAACGAACTTTGGAAGTGGAATCCAGTGGTGCGTTGGGTGCGTAAGTGGGATGAAGGCGGTCAAGGGGAGACCTAAGTTTCCTGCCCATCAACAACTCTGCTGGGGACAAGTTAGTTGATGGGCTAGGAGTGATGTGTTGAACACTAGAAGCTTTTCAAGCTTCTCAGTGATGTCCCCAGGACCCAGCTGCTGAAGCTTCTCTTTGGTAAAGCGTACCATGCGTTCGCCGCCGTTGGCGAAGGTGCCAGGGGCAGTGAGGGCATGTCTGATGCCCTGTTGAGCTAGAAAGGATTCAAAAATGTTAGATGTGAATTGAGGGCCATTGTCAGAGACAAGGACATCTGGTAACCCATGGGTTACAAACAATTTTCTGAGCTGCTTGATGACAGCCTCAGTTGTAGTGGATGTCATGGGAATTACCTCTAGCCATCTAGAGTATGCATCTACTATCACTAGAAAAGTGTGCCCTCTTGTAGGCCCTGCAAAATCAATGTGGATTCTAGACCATGGCCCCTAGGACATTCCCATTCCTGTGTGGGGCGTGAGGTGGGGCAGGCCTGACTACCTGGCAATTGGGACAAGATGCTACCCAGTTTTCAACCATTTTGTCAATACCTGGCCACCATACATAACTCCTGGCCAAACCTTTCATCCTTACAATCCCAGGATGACCCTCATGTAACATTTCCAAAACCTCCCTTTGCAGTTTTGTAGGAATAACCACCCTGTTACCCCACAAAATACATCTTCTTAATACAGATAATTCAGTTTGCCTGGACTTAAAAGGTTGGGCAAGGTGAGGTAGATCTTGAAGAGGCCAACCTTTCTTGATCCAGCCCATAACAGGTGCCAACACAGCATCTTTGGCAGTTTCTTTGGCAATCTCAGCAGCATGGACTGGAAGCTTAGCAACGGTCTCCAGGAAAAAGGTGTGAGTTTCAAGTTCAAAGTCCTCCTTGTGGCAAGGAGTGGGCAACGACTCAGTGCATCAGCATGTCCAATGTCCTTGCCAGGCCTGTGAATCAGTTTGTAGGAATAGGCTGCAAGAAATTCAGTCCACCTCAGCATTCTTGGTGACAGGATATTAGGTGTAGGTTTGTCTCCTGCCACAATGCCTAGTAAAGGTTTGTGATCTGTAACAATGGTGAATGACCTGCCATACAGATATTCATGAAATTTCTTAACAGCTGCAACAACTGCTAAAGCTTCCTTGTCCAATTGGCTATAATTCCTCTCTGCTTTGGACAGCGTCAGAGTAAAATGCAATTGGGGCTTCCCGTCCATTGGGAAGCCTGTGACTCAAACCCCCCCCCTCCAAAAGGGGATGCATCACAAGTCAGAACAACAGGTAAATTCTCAGAGAATTGTGTCAACACAGCATCAGACATGTGATTAGTCTCTTAATACTGTTAAATGCTGACTGTTCCTTCCGCCCCCAGATCCAAACAGCATTCTTATCAAGTAGGCGATGTAAAGGCTCAGCAATAGATGCTTTGTGAGGTAGAAACATGTGATAAAAGTTAATAAGTCCAAGGAAGGCTTGCAAATCAGCCTTGCATCGAGGTTTAGGGGCTTCATTGATTGCTTTAACCTTGGCATCAGTAGGATGGATGCCCTGCTTGTCAATCATATACCCCAGGAACTCAACTCTGTCTGTTTTGAGTGTACATTTGTCTTCCTTGACTTTTAACCCGCTTTTCTGAATCTGGTAAGGACTTCTCTGAGTCTCTCTTGAAGCTGAGTGTCATTTTCAGCAGAGATTAAAACATCATCAAAATAAGGCACTACCCCTGGCAGTCCTTGCAACATTCTTTCCATAAGGCTCTGAAAAATGCCAGGTGCCACGCTTACTCCAAATTGTAGTCTTTTACATTTGAAGGCACCTCTATGGGTCACAATTGTTTGTGCCTCTGCAGTGGCATCATCAACTGTTAATTGTTGATATGCCTGAGCTAAGTCCAGTTTAGCAAATACTGTACCCCTGCCAAGGAATGGAGCAGATGATGCACAACTGGTACAGGATATGCGCCTGCTGCAGCGCATGGTTAAGTGTCCCTTGTAGTCACCGCAGATTCTCACTGACCCATCAGCCTTAACTGGTGTGACTATGGGTGTTTCCCATCTGGAGTGGTCAGTGGGCTCTAAAACCCCTTGAGCAATGAGCTTATCTAATTGTGCATCAATTTTTCCTTTAAAGCAAATGGGACCCTCCTGGGCTTTAAACGAATTGGGGGCACCTTGGGGTCTAGGCTGAAAGCAATAGGGGTCCCCATATACTTGCCCAGTCCTTCGCTGAAGACCTCTGGAAACTCAGACTTCAAGGACTCTTCCCAGTCAGAACTGCTCACGTGATGGATGCCAGTCACCTCGATGCCAAGTGGCTTGAACCACTCAAGTCCCAGCAAGCTTGGGCGATCCTTGTCCACGATGGTCAGGGGCAAACGTTTGGTGTGGCCTTTAAACTGCACGTTGAAATTTCTAGCGCCAACTACTGGAATCTTGTTCCCTTGGTAGTCTTTGAGAGTCAGTGCTTGCTTCTGGAAATGCTTTTCTGAATTTTGGGAAAGAGTCTGTGGATAGTGTCCCATGACACCATAGATAAATAAGAGCCTGAGTCCACTTCCATTTGGCAAGGCCTTCCTTCAATAAACACCTTCACGTGTACTTTTCTGCTATTTAAGGGTGAAGAATGACTAATAGTGATTGTTTGGTGCGTTTCATTCTTGCCATTTGCTTCTAAATTTCCCCCATTTTTCAAGGCAATTGTTGGGCTTAAAGTCTCTATCAGGAATTTCTTCCTAGCTGGTGGAGTTCTGGATGATTTGCAGACTCTGGCTATGTGACCCGTTTCTCACAACGTAGGCAAATGGAGTCAAAGAACTTGCAATCAGTGCGGGGTGCCCCCCACAGCCTCTGCAATAGAACCCTTGCCTGTTCTTCCCAGAGTCTTTTCTTTCTTTTCCATTCTGAGTTTAAAAATCCCCTCTTCTGCCTCACTGCCATCAGAATCAGAGTCTATTTGTTCGCAATGAGTAGATGTGGATTTATCCCCATCAGAATGGCTTGAGGCCTGGCTTGAAGCCTTGTTAATCTTTTCATGGCCGCTGCTGAGGACTTGGTGGCTTCCGCTGAAACAGCTTCTTCAATGGCCTCTTTAAACGTGATCTTAGGTTTCATTAATAGTTTGCTTTGTAAAACCTTATCTTTAAGGCCTAAAACAAACCGATCACGCATGGCCTCTTCTAAGTTGGTAAAGTCACAAGCACCCCCAATGTCCCTTAAACTTGCCACGAAGTCATTAACATTCTCGCTATCCCCTTGATCCTGACGGTAAAATTTGTGTCTCTTAATGAGGCACGATACTTGGGGCGTAATGGGCTCTCAAAAGTCTTTCTAATTCGGCCATTCCATTACCTTCAGCTCTGCTGCTCCCGCCACGCTGCCATTTTGAAGACTGCCGGACGCAGTGCGTGAGAAAGACCGCCTCTTCCGTCTCTCGGGATGCCGGCGAGATCGTTTCCCCCAGGAACATGTGGAAACGATCCGCATACGATTCCCAGTCTTCCGTCGCCGGATCGAAGGTGCTGGGGGTGTTCAGCGCAGCCATCTCGCTCAGTTGCTTGTTCGTCGTCGTCTTCTCTTCAGGAAATCCCACCTTCGTCGCCAGTGTTAAGTTTGCATGAAGAGTCAGACGCGAGGAGTTCCAGCAAAAGACTTTATTAGTGACTACAGCTCGAATAGACCCGTCCTGGCTTGGCTACGGCTGCTTCTTATAGCCTGCAGCCGTAGCTGCCAGCCAATGGGAGTGCAGGGATTCTTCCCGCACTATTTAAACCAATACCATTTGACATTTTACAAGAACAGTTCAAATAAACCAATAACATTCAAACCTACATACATAACAGATTCTCTATGGGGTTCAGGTCAGGCGAGTTTGCTGGCCAATCAAGCACAGTAATCCCATAGTCATTGAACCAGATTTTGGTGCTTTTGGCAGTGTGGGTAGGTGCCAAATGAAGTCAGCATCCCCATAAAGCTCGTCTGCGGAAGGAAGCATGAAGTGCTCCAAAATCTCTCGGTAGCGGCTGCGTTGACCCTGGACTTAATGAAGCACAGTGGACAAACCCCAGCAGATGACATGGCTCCCCAAATCAACACAGACTGTGGAAACTTGAACTGGACTTCAAACATCTTGCATTGTGTGCCTCTCCATTCTTCCTCCATTTGGTTTCCAAATGAGATGCAAAAGTTGCTCCCATCAGAAAAGAGGACTTTGGACCACTGAGCAACAGACCAGGTCTGTTTTTCTTTAGCCCAGATAAGATGCTTCTGACGTTGTTTGTTGTTCAGGAGCGGCTTGACAAGAGGAATACGACATTTGAAGTCCATGTCCAGGATCCGTCTGTGTGTGGTGGCTCTTGATGCACTGACTCCAGCCTCAGTCCACTCCTTGTGAAAGTCCCCAACACTTTTGAATGGCCTTTTCCTGACAATCCTCTCCTGGCTGCGGTCATTCCTGCTGCTTGTGCACCTTTTCTTCCATACTTTTCCCTTCCACATAGCTTTCTATTAATATGCTTTGATACAGCACTTTGGGAACATCCAACTTCTTTTACAATTACCTTTTGAGGCTTTCTCTCCTCATGGAGGGTGTCAGTGATGGTTTTCTGCACAACTGTCAGGTCGGCAGTCTTTCCCATGATTGTGATTCCTACTGAACCAGACTGAGAGACCATTTAAAGGCTCAGAAACCCTTTGCAGGTGTTATGGCTTAATTAGCTGATTAGAGTGGGACACCTGGAGCCTAGAATATTGCACCTTTTCACAATATTCTAATTTTCTGAGATCGTGGATTTGGAGTTTTCATGAGCTGTAAGCCATAATCATCACAATTATGGCAAATCACGGCTTGAATTATCTTGCTTTGCATGTAATGAGTCTATTTCACATATGAGTTTCACCTTTTAAGTTGCATTACTGAAATAAACGAACTTTTGCACGATATTCTAATTTTTTGAGGTTCACCTGTACTGTATGTGTTTCAGAAGGCTTGCAATATAACCCAAAACTATGCAACTATCTTCTTTTACTGCCTATAGATTTGGAATCTTTCCTTCTTTTTTTCATCATATTTAAATGAGGGGGCAGCAACTTTTCCTGTGCTTTTGATAGCTGTTGAATAGCCCATCCCTACTACTATTATACTACTGCCGAAAAATTTTATTTTACATCTGCATATTTTTAAGTTGACAGAGGGGAAAAAATAAAGGGTAAAGTGCATTCTATCAGAATTGGAGGGATGATGAGAGAGAAGATGAAGGACCCTGCAATAAGCTTATTACTGTTCAAAACTACAATACCTGTCTTTGAAAAAATCATAGTTGCTTTGTATTTATGAGGTAAAGCTTACCTTTTAAATATGCAGAGCTGGGGCAATTACAAATACACAAAATGCATATGAAAGAAATGCATATTTAATTTATACAATCCCTGGAGCATATTATGATAAAATGCTTTATATAAGCAGTGATAAAAATGTCGCACAATGCTCATTTGTAATATATTTGTCATTGTGAGTTTTCTACTTAATGGCTAATTAAATTGCCAAGAGAACAATGTCTGGGCAATGCAGGACCCTCACTCTGCAGTTGAGGAAATATTTTGCTTTACTAACTAGAAATGCCTGAAGTTAGGAAAAAGATTAGTGACAGGTGAATGTATTTGGGCTCATTTGGAATAGACTCAGTAAATGTAAGAGCTTTGGTGAGCATTTAAGGGGAAAATATGCTGTTGGGGAATTCTTTTTCTTTCAATTTGTTATGTTGAGATGTGGAACATTTGCACTGTAGGCACACACTTTCCTATGGTCTTCTGCCATACATCCATATATCATTCACATCCTGCCTATAGTGCCAAACTCTGAGCCTCTCAAATACCATGTACAGTAGTAGTAAAGAGAATGCTTAATTGCTTCTCTATTTCACTATTATCTTCATTTTACCTTCTTTATGAATATGAGTTAGTCTGGTGTAGAAGTTAAAACACCAGACTAGAAAATAGGACACTGTGAATTGTAGTCCCATCATTGGCAGGAAGACAGCTGAGCCTTGGGCCAGTCAGTCACTCTCTAGGAAAAAGGAAATGGCGATCCACTTCTAAAAATGTTGCAAGGCAGGGTTTGTAAAAACAACAACAACTGTAAAATATTCAGTGATTGAAGTGCAGCAGCAGAAATACATCTATGGATGACCAGCTTTCCCATCTTCCAACCCTTCTGTTTCCTGTATAAGTATATCTGAGATTGACCTGAGCTGTTTTGGTTGCCTGTGGATCTATGCTGACTCTCCCCTTCATTGCAACTCTTCTTGCATGCCTAGCAACCTGGGCAAAATAAGAAAGAGGAAATTGACCAGAGTTAATTACCAACAGAATAGCTGAAATCATCTAATGTCTTCCAAGTACACTTGAGGAAAAAAATCCTTCACTTCAGCAAGTTGCTTGTTTTTTCCCTATAACCTATCAGTTTCGAGAGAGTTAACTGCCTTAAAATGGATGTTTTCTGTCCTCAGGAATAACAGTGCCACATTGAGATTTTACACTCTTGCAAGTCTTGATCATGATGTTGTTTGATCACTAGAAATCTAATCTCATGTCAAACACTGATGATGCTGTCTACTAACTTAAGAGACAAAACCTCCTGAAGCATAAGTATTTATTCTGATCTGAGTTCCAACTGCAATTTAATTGAAAAAAAGTGTCCAAATATTTCTGGACATATTGAAGATTAACATGGAGAAGATGGATTTGTATTTCTTTTACGTTTATAACTCTGTATTCCTTAAAATGAGATAGCCACCTAGAAGCTTCCTTTCTTTGGTTGTTTTACAGTGATTCCAAAAGATAAGCAGAGGAGCCAGTTTTAAAGCAAGCTTCTTTTGACTTGATTCAACATAATTTTGGCATTTACGTCCTCTGTACCTCTAAAAATAAAAAATAAAACCTTGGAAAAATCTAAATGTTTGCATAGCTCCATTTTTCAGAAGGCCCAGTTCAAAACTGAATGATTATCCATGTATGGCATTTTACTTTACATTCAGACCTAGTAAGGTAACCCGAAGAACATTAATGATACATCCAAGCATTACAAGTTAACCATATGTATATTTCTTACCAGGAAGAGGCTATTTACCATTAAAGGTTTATTTGTAGCTCAGGGTTGAAATGAGGCATCCTTGTTGCTTTCTGAGCTTGCTTGTTTTCTCTTCCTTCCTTCCTTCCTTCCTTCCTTCCTTCCTTCCTTCCTTCCTTCCTTCCTTTCTTTCTTTCTTTCTTTCTTTCTTTCTTTCCTCCTTCCTTCCTTCCTTTCTTCCTTCCTTCTTTCTTTCTTTCTCTCTTTCTGTAAGTTTATTTATGATTTTTTCTTTAGCATCCAAAAGTGCTTGGAGAACAGTGTATTGTCTGAGTCATACAATTCTGATAATGATATTACCATTTAAATAGACATAATCATAATCTTTCAACTTCTAACATTTGTGTACACATAATAATTATAATATGTTCTATTATATTTCAGCGTACATAATACTGTTTTTCCAATATCTACTTCTTTTTTCTAACACTTACTAAAATAATCAGCATCTTAAAAAATATTCTATATCTATCCATCAAATCTTGTTCTTTTTAGAATTTCAACTCTTACTAACTTTTTGGTGAATTTTTCATGCTTCTCCTCTGGTATCTTGTAACTCCTTTTATCATGTTTATTTAATCTAAATATTTTCTCCGCCACAACATCTATCTCTTGCTTTTGAATCCCTAGAGCTTGTTTTCTTGAAGATGTTTCATTATGCTAACTAGGCAACATCATCAGTGCTAGTAAGGAGTGCTGTTTTCTGTTAGTTTATATTCTGGTGACTTGCCTGTCTGTGTGGGTGGGGTGGTCTTAGGGACTGTTAAGTATATGTACATAACATAGTTGGGTTGACAATATATAAAGCTCAAATATATATGTCTGTAGCTTTAAGGAAAAATACTGTAATGTATTTTGCTGTGTACTGATTGGTTGAGTATGCTGCAAGGTGCCATAAGAGGGAGCTATAGATCATGGTTTGATTCTTTCTCCCACTGAAGCTCTCTCTCCACTGAAGATCTCTCTTGATGCTGATACTGACTAACTCTGTTTACTTTGATATTCTGTTGATATCAAAGATTATCTGTTGTATTATGGTATGATATTTGTCTGCTGTAAAAGACATGAAAAGGGTAAGAAGACTTTATAACTGGATACTGCTGGACTGTTAAAACGTGTATGACCTGGATTGTTTATTTGGACTGTGCTATTTCTTGAGTAAACATTAACACAATTTGGTGTGTCTCTGTGTGGCTGTGTATTTATTCATAACTGTTCTCATATCCGTTTCCATGTGCATATCCTTGTTACACAAGGGTTACTCTGCATATATCCTAACAGGGACTATTTACATTATCAAGTCCAACTTCCTTCTCAGTGCTGCAATCCAAATAAAAGTCTCCCTAAGAAATAGCTCTCTATTCTCTGCTTAAATATAACCAGTGAATGGGAACCTCTCACTTCTCTGGGAAATTGATTTTATTGTGAAAGTTTTCCTCCTGCTAGGAATTATTATGTTTTGGTCCACCACCACCCCCGCAACATTGAACAGAGATGCTGGGCAAGTTGGCACTGATAGGAGAGATTTGTGTGCAAATACTGTACTTGCTCCCCTCAGCTCTGATGTACACATGTGTTTTGGTAAACCCACTGTAAAACATTCTCAGAGCTTTGTTTATCTGTTTATATGAGGATGCTACTGAACTTAAAGAGATCTGGCTAAGATTCCAAAAAGATTTCTTTCCACTTTCTGTCACCTTCATTTTGGCTGACATTTAGCCAACCTCTCATAAAGCAAGTATTGCATTAATATTTATTCCTAGTGGATTCCTTCATGTTTATTCATTCAGATTCCCACGGGGAAAGAAACTAAAACAAAAACAAAACAAAAGAACCTCTGTACTTTTTCTAGCCAAAGGCATGGAATGGTATCTAGGAGAGTGGAACAGACAACTGTATCTTCAACATTAATATATTCCTGTGAAAATCTTTCCAGAACCTCTTACATATGTGAGAGAATTTCCACTAAAATCTTAAATCCTCCGTAGGAATACTGGGTACCAGAGGTGATATTCAGCAGGTTCTGACCAGTTCTGGAGAACCGGTAGTGGAAATTTTGAGTAGTTCAGAGAACCAGCAAATACCACCTCTGACTGGAGATTTTACAGGATCCTTCCCTGTCATGCCCACCAAGCCACGCCACAGAACGGTAGTAAAAATTTGAATCTCACCACTGCTGGGTACACTTTATTGATTGTTTCCTAGTATGATTTGATTGCCTATTTGTACCCTATGATTATATTAAGTGTTGTACCTTATGATTCTTGACTCTTGACAAATGTTTTCTTTTATGTACACTGAGAGCATATGCACCAAGACAAATTCCTAGTGTGCCCAATCACACTTGGCCAATAAAGAATTCCATTCCGTTCTATCGATGAAGACATTCAGAGGAAAACATGGAAGTTTTCACTTGGCCACTTGCTGTTTCTCTGGCTTTCTTCTTCATTAGCCCCTGCATGAGTGTTTTTTCATTCTTGGCCTTCTTCATCCATTTGCTTTTGGCTGCTACTATTTTGATGTGCCTTTGCTCTCCAGAAAATACAGAGACACCTCAGGTCACCCTTTGCTAGCTCATAATGCTGTTTCTTCTATTGCTGCTGTTCCTGCTGTCTCTTCTGGCCAGACAGGAACCTTCCCTGTACATTTGCCTACTGGGGGCCACTTCCTACTATTCCCAATGCTCATGACCTCTTATTTACTTGCTCCCATCATGATCTCTCTACTTTGCTTCTGTAACATGCTTCCAGTTGCTCACATGACTGCCCTCCTGAATAATTCCAACTACTAATTCAGTTACACATACCTGTCCTGGCTCCTATTCTTTTTCTATACCATATTCTGTAATGGAAAAAAAGTAAAGTAAAAATGGATTCCAGATGAAAAGATTCAAATCCAGGACACACCTACAGGAAAGCTAATGTGACTAAGTTCTCAATCAGCCATGGAATCTTCTGTTAATAAAATTGGGAGGGATAATTATCCCTCCCACTTGCATCCTAGAGCAAAATCAGGGTAACAAAAATCTTCCAAGCAAACACCTCACTTTTGATACATCAGAACAGATCCTATCTGAACAAGATTCTTGTCACTCAGGGCAACAAATTTGTGATCCTATACATGTTGCTGAACTCCCAGCATCCTTCATATTAGCCATAATAGCTAAAACAACTGGAAGGTGTGACTCAATTTCACAGTCCCGACCTATATAATTTGCTTTAACATTTGCTGCCTCTTTTTATTTCATTTTACAACAGGCCCTACCTAATAAAGATGAATTTTTCACTCACCAATATATGTTTATAGTTGTCTGCCTTCTATGGGAGTTGGCATTTGACTGTTTGTTTATGTTGATTTTTCCTTGCATTACATCTGTCAAGGGGCATGAGAGGTAGAGCAAGTATTCATTGCCCTCCCTTCTATCACAGACTACAATAGAATGGAGAGGTTTTCTCTTGTGAGAAGGAAAGGCAATGAAACGACTCAACATATGGCTAAAGTGATCCATCAGGAAGCTCAAACAGCAGACAGTGAATAATAAATGACCATTTGACAGCAAGTATTTCATAACACTTTTCCTAACCAGCCATGAGGTGGTAAAACCAACTGCAAATAAATGCATTCTTGAAAATTATTTTCTGGGTAGACCTGAATTAATGGGTCAAATCAATTGTTACAAGCTGTTCATTGAGCTATCCCAACTGTAGGCTGATTCACAATTAATATAGGGCATAAAACACACCTGAATCTTCTAATCCAGATTTTTTGTTTCCAACCAATTAGAAAGGCTTACAGAGTATGTTTCGCTATGTTGGGCTATGGGGCATTAGAACTCTAGATCCCCACTTCAGATGAATGACAGGATCTGTAATAGGAGCAATTTGCAATGCTGTTCCATTGCAGTATCTGTGGCTGTCACATCAACAGTTTGGCTATTTTGTCATGATTCATGCTCTTTAAGGATGCACGACATGCTTTCTAAAGATACTGAAATAAAGTTCTCCCAAAGGGACATTGAGGCATCTGCTCACAGAACAAAGCTTCTCTGGGCTTACTTCCTCCACGCCAGCAAATCTTCTCTAGAGGATCCCCAATTACAGAAGGAGCCATTATCCAGGCTGTTCTCAATTCACTGGTGGATAGACTTATTCTGATAAAATCTTGATGTTTTCCCCATTTGGATGGACTTAACCCTTCATTTCTTTCAAATAACCAAGCAATTTTTTATTGGTTCAGTTCAGTTATGTCCGATTTTTGGAAACTACCTGAACAAGACCTTGCAGTTTTTTGACGAGGTTTTTCAGAAGTGGTTTACCATTGCCTCCTTCCTAGGACTGAGAAAAGTGACTAGCCCAAAGCCCCAGCTGGCTTTGTGCTGAAGGTAGGACTAGCATTCACACACTCCCAGTTTCTAGCCTGATGCCTCAATGACTACACTAAATGGGCCAGATGGAGGACTGTCTGCCCAAAATGGATTCAGGACATTCCCCAGAGCAGCAACAGACTGTGAGGTGGTGAGTGGGTGTGCTATTCTGGAGCTCTACTTTAAATATGCTTCCCTTTAGATTTACCACATATAATTGGTTGTCCACCCACAGCCTTTCTGCCACTTGGAGATTATCTTTCTGTGATCATCCATTAGCCAGGACTGCAAAACGACGGTGGTAGTGAGCACCTGGCAAGTCAAACCTTCTTGTCATATTAGGTGTCATTTAATATTTGTCTCTGTTTAAATGATTATTTAAATGAGATTTGAGAACCTGGTATTCTCTACATGTTCAAGTTTGGATTACTACTTGGAATTG
>CM019149.1:126087351-126192649 GCA_009733165.1 Naja naja | reverse complement strand
CCCTCGACTGGTTAGGCAAGAACACCTGAGAGTCCAATATCAGATGCCGAGGGGGCCCAGAGTCCACAGCCGCGCAGTCAGGCGGAGGATTAGTACTTGCCCGGCCTAGGGTGTCCCCCAGGTCGGGACCGCCCCATTTCCCAGCTTGGTCCTGCCGCTCTGCAGGCACGGGCTTGAGCGCCCCACGTTGCTTTCGGGGACAGGAAGCAATGAAATGTCCGGGCTCCCCACAATACAGACACAAACCTCCCTGACGTCGCCGTGTGCGCTCCTGGGCCGTCAAGCAGGTTCCAGCCGCTCCCAACTCCATGGGCTCTGCAGCCGTTGTCACGGAACTCAGGGCGACCCGGGGCATCATCCAGGTCCTCTTCCTCTGTCAGCACAGGCTCACGAGGCGGGGCCACAACAGGTCAGTAAGAATCTGTGGAGACTATAAGGGGACACTTAACCATGCACTGCAGCAAAGCGCATACCCAGTACCAGTTGTGCATCATCTGCTACATTCACTTGGCAGGGGTACAGTCTTTGCCAAATTGGACTTGGCCCAGGCATATCAACAACTAACAGTTGATGATGCCACTGCAGAGGCCCAAACAATTGTGACTCATAGAGGTGCCTTCAAATGTAAAAGGTTACAATTTGGAAGCGTGGCACCTGGCATTTTTCAAAGTCTTATGGAAAGAAGGCTGCAAGGACTGCCAGGGGTAGTGCCTTACTTTGATGATGTGTTAATCTCTGCTGAAAATGACACTCAGCTTCAAGAAAGACTCAGAAAGTCCTTACCAGATTCAGAAAAGCGGGGTTAAAGGTCAAGGAAGACAAATGCACACTTAAAACAGACAGAGTTGAGTTCCTGGGCTACATGATTGACAAGCATGGCATCCACCCTACTGATGCCAAGGTTAAAGCAATCAAAGAAGCCCCTAAACCTAAATGCAAAACAGATTTGCAAGCCTTCCTTGGACTCATTAACTTTTATCACATGTTTCTACCTCAAAAGGCATCCATTGCTGAACCTTTGCATTGTCTGCTTGATAAAAAAGCTGTTTGGATCTGGGGGAGGAAGGAACAATCAGCATTTAACAGTATTAAGAGACTAATCACATCTGATGCTGTATTGATACAATTCTCTGAGAATTTGCCTGTTGTACTGACTTGTGATGCATCCCTTTTGGAGTGGGGGGTTTGAGCCACAGGCTTCCCAGTGGAAGGGAAGCCCTATTGCATTTTACTCTCGCACTTTGTCCAAAGCAGAGAGGAATTATAGCCAACTGGACAAGGAGGCATTGGCAGTTGTTGCAGCTGTCAAGAAATTTCATGAATATCTGTATGGCAGGTCATTTACCATTGTTACAGATCACAAACCTTTATTAGGCATTGTGGCAGGAGACAAACCTACACTACTATCCTGTCACCAAGAATGCTGAGGTGGACTGAATTTCTTGCAGCCTATTCATACAAACTGATTCACAGGCCTGGCAAGGACATTGGACATGCTGATGCACTGAGTCGTTGCCCACTGCCTTGCCACAAGGTGGACTTTGAACCGAAACACACACCTTTTCCTAGAGACTGTTGCTAAGCTTCCAGTCCATGCTGCTGAGATTGCCAGAGAGACTGCCAAAGACACTGTGTTGGCTCCTGTTATAGGCTGGATTAAGAAAGGTTGGCCTCTTCAAGATCTACCTCACCTTGCCCAACCTTTTAAGTCCAGGCAAACTGAATTATCTGTATTAAGAGGATGTATTTTGTGGGGTAACAGGGTGGTTATTCCTGCAAAACTGCAAAGAGAGGTTTTGGAAATGTTACATGAGGGTCATCCTGGGATTGTAAGGATGAAGGGATTGGCCAGGAGTTATGTATGGTGGCCAGGTATTGACAAAATGGTTGAAAACGGGTTGCATCTTGTCCCAATTGCCAGGTAGTCAGGCCTGCTCCACCTCACGCCCCACACAGGAATGGGAATGTCCTAGGGGCCCGTGGTCTAGGATCCACATTGATTTTGCAGGCCCTACTAGAGGGCACACTTTTCTGGTTATAGTAGATGCATATTCCAAATGGCTCGAGGTAATTCCCATGACATCCACCACAACTGATGCTGTCATCAAGCAGCTCAAAAAACTGTTTGTAACCCATGGTTTATCAGATGTCCTTGTCTCTGACAATGGCCCTCAATTCACATCTAACATTTTGAATCCTTTCTAGCACAACAGGGTATCAGACATGCCCTCACTGCCCCTGGGCACTCTTCGGGTAATGGCCGGGCTGAACGCATGGTACGCTTTACCAAAGAGAAGCTTCAGCAGCTGGATCCTGGGGACATCACTGAGAAGCTTGAAAAACTTCTTAGTGTTCAGCACATCACTCCTAGCCCATCAAATAACTTATCCCCAGCAGAGTTGTTGATGGGTAGGAAACTTAGGTCTTCCCTTGACCGCCTTCATCCCACTTACGCACCCAACGCACCACTGGATTCCACTTCCAAAGTTCGTACTTTCAGTGTGGGTGATTCTGTATATGCTAAGAACCTTATAGGTGAACCTCTGTGGATTCCTGCTGAAATAACTCACATCACTGGCCCTCGTTCTTACAGGGTACAAACAGAGGATGGACTCCTCTGGAGCAGGCACATTGACCAACTTAGATCCAGGTTCCCTCAGGAACATCACCCTTGTCTCTCTCTAGTTCCCTCACCTGATGTCACTTCTAGGGGAAGGAGAGGAACAGGAGGAAATTCAGCAAGCAAGAATCAACCCCATGTGTAACGAGCCATTACGTCAGGAACCATCCCGAACCCTGTCACAATGCCAAGATCCATCCTTAGAAGTGGAAGATTGCACATCACTACCTGACTTGGGTGCTGACATTGGAATGGAGATGGGTTGGGAGGAGAGACCAATCTCTAACAGTCTAACAGGGTCTCCTTTCACAGGAAGTCCCAACAGGGAAATGTCAGCAGACACATTTCCTCTCTCACTGGGTGAGAACGTTAAAACTTCTGAACCACGAAGGTCTCAACGTACACGTAAGAGCCCCACCTATTTAAAGGAATACATTAGATAGGTTGGGGTTTGGTATGGACTGAACCTAGTGGGGAGGGGTGTTATGTATGTAGGTTTGAATGTTATTGGTTTATTTGAACTGTTCTTGTAAAATGTCAAATGGTATTGGTTTAAATAGTGCGGGAAGAAACCCTGCACTCCCATTGGCTGGCAACTACGGCTGCAGGCTATAAGAGGCAGCCGTAGCCCAGCCAACTCGTGTCCATTCGAGCTGAAGTCACTGAATAAACTCTTTGCTGGAACTCTTCGCATCTGACTCTTCATGCAGACTTAACAGTATCCTTCCCCTGCCACGCCCACCAAGCCACGCCCACAGAACCAGTAGTAAAAAAATTTGAATCCCACCACTGGAGCAATGGCCTCTAAATAACAATGTAATTTAACAGTGACCAGTGGCAATTAGCAAACATATAGGCTAGAAATATGTATTCAGGAATAGAACACACAAAGAATTATTTGAGTGCTAGTGCAAGCTAAATATGAGTAAGTAATGAAATGGAGCTCCAGGGGGAACAAAGGCAAAATGCCCTTTTAGGCTGCACTGTTTTTTTTTTAATTACATTTATATGCCGCCCTTCTCCGAAGACTCAGGGCAGCTTACAATTTTTGGGATACAACCCAATGCGCTCAGCAATAGCCTTCATTCCATTGTATATGCCTGCTTATTACTAAGCGGCATTTTTACAAAGTCAGCTTATTGCCCCCAGCAATCTTGGGTCCTCAATTTACCTACCCCGAGAGGATGGAAGGCTGAGTCAACCTTGAGCCTGGTGGGATTCGAGCCTGCACTAATTGCAGGCAGCTGGAACTTAAGTGCTAGGCATTTAACAGCCTGCACCACCAAGGCTTGTTAATAGTTGTAAAATAACAGGAAATAAGACTTCCATTTACTCTGAGTAGATTTGGAACAACTTTATCTAGCAATACTGAGCTAACTCAGGGATGTAGCACCACACATCTCAAAGGCAATAAAGTGGAAAAGGCTCCAGATATCTCCAGTCACAGCTAGGAGGCGGCAAAAAAAGGTTATTCTAATAAAACAAAGATGTTCTGTTTCTCAGTTTCACTTGACTCCTATTTGTTTGGAATCAAGTTACTCTAAAGCAGGGGCATCAAACTCACATTCTTACAGCAACATCACATGACATAGTGACTTTTCCCTTTGCTAAACTGGGCATGGGCATGGCCAGCGCGTGATGCATCTGGCCCGTGGGGCGCGAGTTTGACAGCCCTGCTTTAAAGGGATGAGTGTAATTAATGCCAAATAAACATGGATGACTCTTGCCTACTCTGGGACATGCTTCAAGTGCTCCCCATCCAGCATTTGTGGAATTGAGTGGTAGCCCTTGTGATACTTGTCTCAGTTCCCTTTGCCAGTGTGCCAGTGATCCCTCCTTGGGGCTTCTCCTCACATTCTCACACTACCTTTCATAGTTGTAACATTAACATGTATTTATTTTTTAACAAGGGGCTTCTAGGAGTCCTCTCTAGAATACTCCTAGGGAGGCTGGTACAGAAGATAAAACATTTGGACAGGACCAAGGTCCTTGAACTGCCCTTTCAGCTTAGGGTATGTTTTTCACAACATACTTGTTTGTTTGCGTATTGCAATTTACTGTAACTTACACAAGGGACGTGGTGGCTCAGTGGCTAAGACACTGAGCTTGTCGATCAGAAAGGTCGTCAGTTCAGCAGTTCGAATCCCTAGTCCCGCGTAATGGAGCTCCTGCTACTTGTCCCAGCTTCTGCCAACCTAGCAGTTCGAAAGCACGTAAAAATGCAAGTAGAAAAATAGGGACCACTTTGGTGGGAAGGTAACAGCGTTCCGTGCGCCTTCGCCATTTAGTCATACCAGCCACATGACCAGACACGTCTTCGGCTCTTTGGCTTTGCAACGGAGATGAGCACCACCCCCTAGAGGTGGAAACAACTAGCCCATATGTGTGAGGGGAATCTTTACCTTTACCCAATGTTCTCCAATTATAAAAGCATTATTGGCATTGTTGGATGAAAAGACATACATGCATGTTTTCTTATGTGCATACAAGTGCTGTAGATGAGCCTATTGTAGAGATCCCTTGCCTGTCTTATACAAAATGATTCTCTGGATAAAGAAAGTTTGGAACTTGAAGAGAACTTTCTTTTATCCTCTGTATTAAGATTAAGATGAAGCAAGAAAAGTGACAAATAGCAACTGAGTAGGATTAAATTGGTAGATAGATAGATAGATAGATAGATAGATAGACAGACAGACAGACAGACAGACAGACAGACAGACAGACAGACCAATATAACATATATAGGTCCACAGTCTGGCTTTGTTTTTAAATAGCATGCCTGAATTCTTCTTTGCATCTGACAAAGAGCTAGTGGCATTTGTAGCTAACTATGTTAAAAGCTTTCTGTGCAAAGAACAGCCCTAGCCCCTTGCCATACCCAAGTGAACAGAAATTAGTAACTAAACCTCAAAGCTGAAACCTACTGTTAGGGACCAAGGGCTCAATGTATGCCTCTGAAATGTCTCCCCACTCGCCCTGACACAAACCTTTCCATCTTTTCTCAGCCTCTCCAGCTGCAGCTCATACACAGAGCTCCTCTCTTCAAAGGTGAAGTCATCACTCTTGTAAAAAATGCTTTTCTCTGCCTGGGAGGACGCCATGGCTTGCTGTGCTCCTGTTGCAGTTGCTAGGCAATGGCTTAACAAACAAAAAAAAAGACCCCAAGGAGCTGGAGATTGCTTGCCCCATCCCCCATACCAACACAGCACAACCTGAAGCAACCAGTTATGTGGGAACGGCCACAG
The DNA here is from genome assembly GCA_009733165.1 of Naja naja. Taxonomy (NCBI): domain Eukaryota; kingdom Metazoa; phylum Chordata; class Lepidosauria; order Squamata; family Elapidae; genus Naja; species Naja naja. The sequence continues at coordinate 126,186,784 of CM019149.1, read as the reverse complement.
CATGGTTCACCAGGTTGCACAGGTGAGTTAATGAGTTCAAATTCATTCCCCCCTCTCCCTGTGCCTGGGAAACAGGAGGTGACAGTCTTTTCACAAAGCCTAGATTAATAGCAGCCCTCCAAGAAGAGATGAGACAAGCCTGCAAAGGAATGCAAATGACATCTAAATCACTCTTTCCCAGCCTGGTGTCTTTCGGATGTATTGGATTTCAATTTTCCAAATTTTATGCTGGCATTATCCCTGGCTGTGCTGGATAGGATGAATGGATTTGAGGACCAGCATCTCTAGAGGGCACCAGATCAAGTAATCAAGAGCCCAAATTTTCCAGCCAGCATGACCACTGTGAGGAATAGTGGGAGATGAAATCCTCCCACCTAGAAACTGCTGTAAATGAACATTTAGATTATAACTTCTTATAAGGCTGAGTGTGCAATAAGTACTCTTGTGGAATGACTTCACCCTACACCAGCCATGGGCAAACTATGGCCCGGGGGCCGGATCCGGTCCGTTCGGCTGTTCTATCCGGCCCGCGGAGCCGAAAGAGCAGAGGGTTCTCTTGCTCTCCCAGAAGGCTACGTGAAGTAATCTAACTTTGAATTTATATTAGTTCACACAAACACTCCATCCATGCTTTTGTTCCGGCCCTCCGGTCCAGTTTAAGAACCCATTGTGGCCCTCGAGTCAAAAAGTTTGCCCACCCCTGCCCTAGACATTCCTTTCCCTAGGCCAGGGTTTCCCATCACAACTTGGCAATTTTAAGATGTATGGACTTCAACTCCCAAAATTTCACAGCCAGCCATGCTTGGCTGAGGAATTCTGGAAACTGAAGTCCACACATCTTAAAGTTATCAAGCTTGGGAATCTCTGCTCCAGACTATATTACAACCCTGGCTATTATACCTCTTGAGTTTCAGCATTCTCTCTCTTTTTGAGTTCCTATTCTCCATCCCCCACCAAGAAATAACTTCAAAAGAATTGTTGGTTTGTGAAGCTATATTTATTCCCGTATGTGTTTTAATGGATTCTTTTATGAAGAGACCTGTAATATAAAATGCCAATCAAGAGCTTCTTTCCTTGAGCAAGTGGCATACCTTCATAAATTACATAATGAAATGACACAAATTAACCAAAATGCTTACAGGAATAATCAGAGTCCTAATACAATGGCTGTTCTGTGGTTTTCTTGTGCTTAATAGCTACTTAGTTTCCCTTCTTTTTTCCTTTTCATCTATTTCCCACCCTTTACACTCCACTATAATTGCACTCCTTCTAAATCATAGATGTTCTACGCAACGCCGGATCCCAAAAACGTTATCCTCATTCTATCCTCATGCTATGTTCTATTACACATTTTCTTCTATGCTTTGAACATCTGTGATAGTCATCTGTTTCCCTTTTTTTTAGCTAATCAAGACTTTTTCCTCCCTTGCTTTCTACCCTTCCCATGTTCTGGTTCTCTACTATCATCTTTCTAAGTATGAGTAAAATGTGCTACGTAAAGCACAGTTTGCTTTGTCACTCTCACATTAATCATCCCCAAATTTGTCTTTTCCAATTTGCTATTCTACATCTTCAAGTATGTCTCTGGAATTTCCAACTGGACAGAAGTTGTAGGTGCTTCATCACTGGAGTTTTTTTTTTTAAAAAAAAAGATTCGACAGCCATCTATCTGAAATGGGGGTTGGACTAGAAGACCTCCAAGGTCCCTTCTACCTCTATTATGATTGATTGGTTGATTGATTGCCATTTGTTCCTGATGTTCATTATACTTATTTGATATCAACAATATCAGGCATCCTAGAAATGTCCAAGCTTTTGCTTAGACCCTCCTCTATCTCCTTTGTTTTTCATACTTAAACTATTTACAATAATGGGAAAAACAGCACCTTTTATGTTTCCTGTGAAGAAAATTCTAGTTATCTGCATTGGTCACAGAAGGTCGCAGGACTATGCAACCTTGGCTGTCATAAAAAAGCGAAACTGGATCAGACTTGGCTGGCATTTGGATGGATGACTACCAGAAAATTTGAGGTAGGTAAGCTAGACTGCAAAGAAGTTAGCTTTGATTACCACCAACAGGTAGAAGAAAATGAATAGTGTTATCCAACTTTTTTTTCTGTGAATATTTTTAAACACTGGAGGAATCTAGGATGCTGCCCCAATGTTCATTTTCAGCCAACACAACAAGAACAAATTTATCCCACGTCTCTTGGCTGAATCTCCCAGAGAATAGACAATTCCTGAATTAGCTTACCCATTTGCTGCACTGATTCCCAAAGCTGTTAATGCTTACCCTTTATTTTAGGTTATTTTTAAAAACGAATAGATCTGTAAAACCCAAAGTTTTGCAGAAAATATAAACACTGGGATGATTGCATAGAGCAATGTTTAGATTCTTTATCCTTTCTACACCTCGGTACCAAAATAAATGCTGTTACAAAGCAGTATCTCCTTTCAAAAGTTCCCAGTTAAACTATAGAATAAATAATTTAACATCTTCCCCCATGTTTTTCTTTCCCCCATTTTTAACATCTTGGTCTACAAGATCCCTGCTGCATCCGTATATCCAGGCTAAACAGGTTCATCAGCACCATTTGGATTTAGTAACTTTTGTCTGAACAAACCAATAGAAAGTGAACAGTGTCCAAGCTTTCTATCAATTGGCAGATCTTCTTCAAAGGCCTGAGAATTTATAAGCACCAAAGGTTGACATGATTCTGCTGTTTCAGGTAGAGCTGCAAGGCAGTTCAGAAGCTGGATTCTGGTACTATTATCCTCCTGCCCAAGGATGCTGTATGGTATCTTGCCCGCTGGAAGGTACCACAGGAAATGCCCTCTAAAGGGAGTGGTGGCATGGAGGCCTGCAAGGCCCCATTGTTTGCCTTGCAGAGAGAAGTTGACCTGCTCAGTAACCAGTCATTCCTTCCCTTGCTGCTGCAGGAGCTCTGAGCGCGCTTAATGTCCACCTCAGAACGGGAGATCCGTCCATTGGGCAGCCCCTCTGTGGATCTGGGGTTCAGGGTGTTGTTTGTCCTGCTGCCAGGGACAATATTTAGTGTTCCATTGGAGAAGGAGGCCTGAGAGGAGGCTGTAGAAGATGTCCTAATGGCATGTCTGGGAGACTCGCTATGTCGCTTGGGATCCTTTCGCAAAAACCCAACTCTGAAGACTGCCAACTTCCCCTCTGATTGTTTCTCATTTCTGTCTCCTTCTCCCTAAGCCAGGGCCCGGTCTTTTGTTCTGCATCTCCCCAGTTGGAAGAGGTCATGTTTGAACCAATGCGCAGGGTCCCATTAGTATTAGCTTTGGTTTTGGGTTCTTCATCTTTTACTGGAGGTACTGTGCTGAGAGAGAGCACCAGTTTTTTGGGTGTCCGTGGCTGCTCACCTGTTTCTTCCTTTGGCTTCCCTACCCGTTTCAGAGTGTTTAAATTTTCCATGGCAGTGGTTGCTTTGCCAGTGGTCTCAGCTGGACCCATGCTTGTCAGAGCAGGATTAGCTTTGGTGACCGTAACCTCATTATCTTCCCCTTCCTTAGTTATGAGAGGGACAATGGACTCCTTTGTGAACCAAGGTCTGCGGCCAGACTCCAGATAGTCTACAAGCTCCCTGGAGGGCTCTGCTGGCCAATCTTTGGAGGTGAAGGACCACCGCAAAGGTAAGGTCTTGGGGATGCCCAGCTTGGCCTTATTAGAAGAAGCTTTCAGGCTGACACTTCTGCCCTGCACACCCCGAACCAAGGGACGAGATTCAAATCCTCCTACAAAAGGACAGAGACAATAATGGCAGTGATGGAAATAAAATATATTGTTTTGAAAGCCGAATTCAAACTAACTTTAACAAAACATTAACAACAATCTTGGCAAGGCATCTATTTCTGAAGCTAAGAAAGCTTTATGAACCCCACACATCTTCTACAATTCAGATTTTAGTCCAAGTCAGATAATCCCCCCACTCTTGTCAAATCCATTTCTTCCATTTTTAGCTATTTCTTTCAGCTACTCATATGCTATTTTCCTAGCATATAGTATTGTGGCAAAGGAGACATATCCCACCTGCTTGCTGCTAATGCCAAAGCCCAAGTGTAAAGCACAAAAACAAAAAGAGATGGACTGATGGAATTAAAATTTTCTGATTTGGGGATAAATTATTTATTTCCATCTGGAGTCATTCCACAATGACTCCAGAAGGCAATGGAAACAGAGCTTTCCCGTCACTCAAAAGCATATTATTAGAGTGGTCTAATGAGTATCCCTGGACATTATTATTCATTTTAAATTGACTACTTCCGTAGACCAAAAGTCTAATGTACCTGAGAATTATTTGTGTATGTAATGGGGACTATAGTGAAAGGTGCACTAAAAAGAAAACCTAGAGAGTCTGATTTCTGTTAACTAGAACTGTATTGCTTTCTGGGGCACACTTCTAGACTTAAGGAAAGGAAGCAGCCCAAAGATCTGGAACCTTGAAACATAAAGAGGAGAACGTTACCCAATAATAGATGAGCTTTGTTCATGTATGGCTTTGGGGAAAGTAAGCGCAATAAGGGAGACAGGATACCTTTCTCCTGGCTGGTGCTGGCACTGATGAGCGTAGGTGAGTGAGATGATTTTGGCAGAGATGGACACGTTGTTGAGCTCCAGGACACCAGGCTCTCTCGTTTGCCGCTTCGACTGAGCCGTGTCAGCCAATGCTCTGAAATGGAAGAGCTGGTAGATCCTAGAAGAAAAATATATGAAAGCGTTGTGGAGAGAATCTTTTCCTGTGCATTGGTTGCTAAACTGAAAGGGATGGGAATAAATAATTCCATTTGGCTCTCTCTCTGTCTGTGTGTATACATACATATACATATTATGTACTACACACACATACACAGTGATTTCTGAAAGACAATAATTTGATTTCCTTCTATCCTCTATTCTATGAACAAATATTATATTGCTATGGGAAGTGAGAATCTGTTTGCTTCAAGTACAAGACATACCTCTGATTGCCTTCAACTTTTTATTATAAATCATCTAGAGTCATGCATGTGAGATGGGCAGCTGCACAAATCAAATCAAATCAATAAAAATAAAATGTCTACATGCTAGAAATAACAAAAGAGCTTCTCTTGATTACCCAAACCTTCTTGGAGAAGAGTTGGGAATATATATTGTATATGACAGACAAACCAAAAATAGTTTGCAAACAGTTACTTTGGATTAAATATGAGCCAGATTTATATCAGGATAACCTTCAGGACTGATCTTTAAAAGACAAGGCAGGAATTATTTAGCATGTCTAGGTGTGTCTCAATATCATCAGTAAATCACACAGAATTTAATCAATGCATAGGAAATAAGGGGTAGGCCAAGTAACCCTTGCAAACCTCTAACAGAGCTTCCTGCAGGCCAGCTTGGAACTACATTCCGTCTCTGATAGAAAAGGATGTAGGCACCACGTGTGCTGATATCCTCTTCCATGACTGGTTCCACAGTGCTGTCATCATAGCTGTACCAGCGACCGTCCAAGCTGTTGTAACAATAAGCTAGAGACAGAGGGAAGACCATATTAGCCAACACACTGGAAAGTAAACTGAGCTTCTAAACTTTTCTCTAACTTGGCACTGCTGAGAAATTTACAATAACCGCACCAGTGTATTAAATATTTACTCCTCTGCTTGTAGAGAGGGAAGAAAGTCAAAAGGAAACATCACTAGAAAGTAGCAACGTTGTTCTGTGAAGATCAATGTGATTAAAATAAGATTTGAAAATTCTCACTCCTACTGATGGGTTACGTTTTTTACAGGTATTGCCAAATGTTTGGTATTTGAGCTGTTTTAGATTTGAAACATTTCCTATAAAGTTCAAAGTAGTTTTCTGACATTTGAAACAAACTGTTCTGCATTTGAGACAGGCTGTTTTGATAACTATGGGAGTGTTTTGAGCTTGAAACAGAGCTGATTCAAGTTAAAAGCACTTCCAAAATGATAGAAACAGCCTGTCTCAAATGGAGAACAGCTGCTTGAAACAGCTGCTTTGAATTCAAACTCAAAAAAGTTTGAAGTGGAATGTTTGCATATCACTACTTGTACCTCATATGTTCTTTAAGCATCCTATACAAGAACATTTATGCTAAGTGCACTATTCAGCAACATTTCTTAAAGTAATGTGAAATTAGACAGCTCAGAAATGAAAAACAGGGCTGCTGAGACCTCGAACAGGCCAAATTGTTCCTTGTTCCTCTCCATCCATTCACAGAAGCAGAATATAACATCACCATGCAAACTTCCACAATTTTCCTTAATGATTCATCTTACAGAATTGTTCATTTCTTCATGCAGAACTCAGAAGTCCCACCCCTTTATGCTTAGGTCAAGAGAGGAGGGGGGACACCTAAGGAGATGTGGAGTGAACCCCAATTCATTACCTTTCAGCAGGAGTTGCCAGAGATATCACAGTCGCAGCCCTGTCTACTTACTGAAAAACTCACCTGTATAATGTCCACCGTGCAGGCTCCCGTGATGATTGCAGACAGCATACAGATCATATAGAAAAGTACAGTGGCCCTCTTCTGTCAGGGACTGCTTCCAGGGGCCCCATTTGCTGCCACGGCTGCGCTTGGCTACGTGGGGAGCCATATCAAGCCCTCGCAGGGGAAAGTGCACTAGAGTGGAGAGCTTGTGGCGCTGCTCCCCCACCTGCCGGAAGCGTTTCAAGTGAATGATGAGGATATCGGGGAGTGTCCACAGGCTGAGTTTGACCATGCCTTGTTGAAGGACCTGGCAGTGGGGACAGCGCCAGGCATCATCTGGAGCCAGCTGCAAAGGAAGACACGGTACAACTACAGAGGAGCCTGGGCCTGAACCCTGCAGATGGATGGCCCAATTGATAGGAGCTGTCTATCCCCACCTCTTCCAGAACCCCTGCATTAGGTATATTGGCACTGAGCAGGGAAGGAGCCAAGAAGATGGACATTCCATTCCTGCTCACAAACATGTTGCCTTGTGGCAGAGATGATCCTGTTCCAGTAATTTCCATAATGCCAAGTTGGCCTTATAACCCGTCTTTACCCTCATCCAGGGGTACCTGTTCCTCCTTAGTGTAGAGCTGGAAGCATTCATTCAGGGTGCAGCTATGCTGCTGTTGATGAAGCTGTTGCTTCAGTCTCACACTTTCTGCATCTTCAACAACTTCTTCCTGGATGTTGCCAAACAAGCTGCAAAAATGCAAAGGGACAGGTCTTCGGTTTCAGTTAAACTAGACAGCTATCAAAGCAAGTTCTGTGTTGGTTTTCCAAAAGTCCAATTAAAGTTACACTAACTCTTCAATATTCAAGGGGTTGAAAAAGCATTGTGTGAATTTCACAGAAGCCAAATCCCAAAAGCACAAGCGGGGAACTGGTTTCTTAGCACAGATGAGTGCTCTTCACGAAGAAGAATTTCAATTTGTGTCAAAGCCAGGGCTCTTCTGAGATGTTAGAAGTTTCTAAAAATGTCGAATTTGATGAGGCTCCAGTACATGAAGTGATTTTTTTATTTCTCGTTCTTTGGAAGGCAGTTCAAGTTTTTGTTGTTTCTCAAGTATGCAACCCTCATGCAGCCCATTGCGTGACTGTCAACCAAGGTTTGTAAGCTAAGCAATTTGAAAAACTCTATAAGAGTCACTAAAGATAATCTACAGAAGACTCTCTTAGTGGTCTTGTGCAGCTTGTTCAAGCCTCAGCCCCAAAGTTGCAGCCACTATTGAGCAGTAAGGCTAGCTCTGCAACACACTCTCTTTTCTAAAATGTACTGTTTTAGAAATATTATATTTGAGTTAAATTTCAAAGCAATGTTGTTCATATTTAGACAGAATAGATAGAATTCTTTATTGGCCAAGTGTGATTGGACACACAAGGAATTTGTCTTGGTGCAAATGCTCTCCATATACATAAAAGAAAAGATACATTAGTCAAGAGTCAAGAATCATGAGGTATAACACTTAATAATAGTCATATTTAGTATTTCATTAAAGTAAGATTTTAATCCTAGCTCCTTTTTCCCTGGGCTACAATCACTTCTTGGAGGGCAGTCCTAATAATTCCACACAAAACCAAATGTCTCCTCACTTAAAAATGCTGCCCATCCATCCTTGCTCTAAATCAAGTGTCACTCAAGGGGTATATAGCATTACAATTATTCCTGGCTTGTACTACTATAGTGATTTTGATTCAGTAAATGAGATATTAAGAGAAGACAGGAATGCTTCCATTTCGTTCACATTTATCCATTTGATTTTTATCCTAAGTTTCAATTTAGGGGGATTCTGAGTGATCATGTTCTTCCTTCCTTCCAGAAAGTCCTTATTAGACCACTCTAAAGACAGCAGATGCCTCTTGTGAGCCGTTGAGGAATTGCAATGGAATTTCCTTCAGTGGCATTTTCTTCAGTCACCCTGCTTATAGCCTTCTTCCATAGTTCTGACATACAGGAGGAAATTATCCTCACAAACAAACAAAGGGAAAGAGGAAGCCTTAATCTAGTCTAAACTACACCACAAAACCAACCTAGAACTAAGGAGAAATTTCCTGACAGTTAAAACAATTAATCAGTGGAACGAGTTGCCTCCAGAAGTTGTGGGTGTTCCAACGCTGGAGGCTTTTAAGAAGAGATTGGACAATTATTTTTGTGAAATGGCATAGGGTCTCCTGCTTGAGCAGGGGGTTGGACTAGAAGACCTCCAAGGTCCCTTCCAACTCCGTTATTCTGCCATTTTGTGTGAGCATAACTGGGCAGTTTTGATAGAGATACCTATGAAAAAAAACATGGCAACTATGAGGCAACACAAGATGGCTTCAGCCAGGTTTGCTTCAGTTCTGCTTTCAATGGATGCGTTACTCAGAACGCTGACACACTGTAAAGTAATGGAACCACCAGGAGATGATGAGAAGCCTGAGGTCTTTAGACCACAGGGACTCACCTATTAAGCTACTAATGTGGAGTAAAAATATTAACTATACTGTCATTTTTCCTCATCCGTTTTCATATTATCTTGAAATTAAATTAAAAAATGGAGGCAATATTAAAACAAAACAAAACAGCAAGACATTATACATGCATTAGCATATTATAAATATGCTGGAGGCAGGGAGGTGGAACTGGAGTAAAATAGGCTTGGTTGAATACTACATAAACATTTTACATAGCAATTTCCCCCAACCTGGCACCTTCCAGGTAAACGGAATAAAATTTCCCATCTTTCCCCCTCCCTCTCTCTTTCCATGCATGTATTTGGAGTCAGAAAGGATCATGAGCAACTGAAGCTGTAATGAAAGCCTTTTTGGAAGCCACATCTCTGCCTTTTACGGAAAGTCAGTGAAACCCATCAACTCTCTTGTTATTTACAAATGGAGTTTGCAACGCAAACTCACCTTTCTTTGATGGTCAGATCCCATTCGACTACCAGCTTCACGTGGACGGGGCCGCCAGGACCTCCAAATTGCAATGCTCTGTAAGAAAAGAAAGCCGTTAGATACATGTGTGTGGGGGAGGGTTGTAACACCACCAATTTCTTGAAGAGCAGCCTCGAGTGAACGCAATTCAAATAAATGATTCATTAAGGCTTGGAGAATTGATTCATGGAAAAATTTTGGGTCAGGAAGTACACTCACAGTGGAGGCCGATGGAAAGCCTCAGATTTATGAGACACCCCATAATAAATATACTTCAGGCCTATGTATGACTTTTATGGCTTCCGTTAGACTTACAAATCAGGAAACTGTACAGGCTTTTTTTCCTTGCTTCATTGTTTACATTTGAAGATTTTTTTTGACATTAAAAAAATATACAGGTAGTCCTCAACTTACAATAGTTCACTTAGTGACCGTCCGAAGTTACAACGGCACTGAAAAAAGGGACTGTTTTTCACACTTATGACCGTTGTAGCATCCCCATGGTCACGTGTTTTGCATTCAGATGCTTAACAACTGATATGCATTTATGACAGCTGAAGTGTCCCAGAGGTCATGGGGTCCCCTTTTGTGAACTTCTGACAGCAGGGAAGCCAGATTCACTTAACAACCGTGTTACTAATTTAACAACTGCAGTGATTCACTGAACAAATGTGGCAAGAAAAGTCACAGGGACAAACTCCCTTAACAAATATTTCACTTAGCCACATAAATTTTGGGTTCAAGTGTGGTGGCAACTCAAGGGCTTCCTGTACAGTCTTCATTTAGCAACCAGTCACTGAGCGACTGTTCAAAGTTATGACTGACCTGCCCCAATCTACATACAAAGCGGTTGTGGAATCTGGTGGTGGTACGCAACTCCCTGCAGTCACATGACCACATTCGGGTACTTGGCAACCAGTTTTGCAGCCAGCATGGTCATGTGACTGCAGCTTAAGATTTTTTTTGCAGGTCTCCAGTCTTTTTGGCTAGTTTCTTGCAAAAAACGTCCATAGGAATAAATAGATTTGCTTAATGACAGCTATGTTTGTTTAACAACTGCTCCATTCACTAGATGACCCCCTCTGTTCACTTAACCACCACAAAAAAGAGTTTTAAAATTGAGTTGGTCGTGTGGCGCCTCAACTTATGACCACTATGACTTATGACAGAAATTGTGGGCTCCATTCTGGTTGAAAGTCAAGGACCACCTATAATGACTCTAAAGCAGACTCTGCTATCCTTGACTCCGCAAAGCCTCTTTGACTGATACACCAAAGGTGTTGGCTCCAATACTAGCACACAAGAAGCCACACCACAGATGAGAGTCAGTTTTGCCTAGCTGTCAGCAGGGGGCAGACTCCTCTCACGGAAGAGCTCATTCATCATCCTCATCCTCATTTTTAATCGTCATAATAAAAATCCTCAACAAGTAGTTGGGCTGCGCACACACTAGTTAAAGTAATCAGGAAGCAAGGAGACAAATGATGTCCCACATGCCAGTCTGTTTTTCAGGTTCTGAATGTAAAATGCAATAGCCTTAAACACACACACCCCACCAAAATAAAGTAGCAGGAGAGCTAGCTGGTTGTAATGGCTGAGTGCCAGGCTAGAACCCAGAAGACTGAGTTCTAATTCTGCCTTAGGTACAAAGCCAGTGGAGTGAACCTGGGCCGGTCACTCTTTCTCAGCCCCTGGAAGGAGGCAGTGGCAACCACTTCCAAATCTTGGCAAGAAAACTGCAGGGGCTTGTCCAAGTCATTAAGAATCAACACTGCTTTGAAGGCTCACACACACACACACATGTACACGTGCACAAAGTACATCTTACTGAACTCCATACATTCATTTCCCCCATTCCTTCCAGGAAGCCTCTTAGCACCTTTTCCACCTTTTATAAAAGAAAAGATTATGTTTTCATAAGCAAATGAATTATATTTGATAGTATGAACAACCAACAACAATACAGAGAAAATCATGCCTGACATTGTAGTGTGGTTGCGTGCATTGTAGTGTGGTTGTGTGCGTGCATGTGCGCTTTGGGATTACTGGCTGAGAGGTAAATCCCATTTTATTTGTCCCTTGTAACTTTCTGCTACAATAGGCAAAAGAAACATTTCTCAAACATTCTGCTTTTTTAACTGTATGCTCTTCAAAGCCAGGTTGTTGTCTTGTTAGTGTAAAATGACAAATGCATTAAGACTATATAGATGCTATCTGGCTACTCCTCTCAGTAGGAAGAGGAAGGTAACTGTACTGGGCAGTAGCTGCTAAGACATGGACGGGCAGTGCTATCTTGGCAAATGGCTTTGCCTATATCCATTAAGCCAGCTACTGTCTTTGGATGCAGTGGACAATGCTAACTCATTACTAATGTTGAAAATCAAACATCACAGCAAGAGAGTACAGATCAGCAGAGTGAGAAGACTTGGAATACATTTAAAGAATTACATGCAGTACCTGAGGTAGAAAGAGAAAATTTGGGTGCTACCTTACAACTACAGAACCCTTTGTCCATTTGGACCTGATCCTTTGGGCATGATAGCAGTGTTCCAATATTTGAGGGGCCGCCAACATTTAAGAAAGGGTCAACCTATTCTCCAAAGCACCAGAAGGCAGGATAAGAAGAAATGGTTGGAAACTAAACAAGGAAAGAAGCAACCTAGAACTAAGGAGAAATTTCCTAACCAGTGGCTTGCCTTCTGAAGCTGTGGGTGTTTCAGCACTGGAAGCGTTTAAGAAGAGATTGGGCAGCCACTTGTCTGGAATGGTATAGGGCAAAGGTGTCAAACTCACGTCAACACGTGACATATCGTGACTTCCCCCCCCCCTTCGCTAAACCAGGCATGGGCGTGGCTAGTGCGTGACACATCTGGCCTGTGGGCCGCAAGTTTGACAGTCCTGGTATAGGGTTTCCTGTTTGAGCAGAGGAATTGGCCTAGAAGACCTCCAAGGTCCCTTCCAACTCCATTATTCCCCAAATCTTGCAAAACTCAGCTTGAATATTTTTTTGTAGATTACTATTTTTATTTATTTACTTATTTGGTTTCTATAGCCACCGACCTCAGCAAGTGACTCTAACTGATGTATAGCCTGTATTCTAGTTGAACTGGTAAAAGGTAGGATTTTTAACATCCTATTTTGCGTATTATGTTTATGATGTATCTGAAAGGAGAATTTTGCTTATACAAACTGCGATCTACTCAAGAAGGCAACATAGTTTGAAAGTGAATACACGGTAGTAATTATTTATAAACAAAATGCCTTCTGTCTCATAATGCAGAAGATTCCTTTTGATGCTTAGGCAGAAAGAGAAGGAAGGAAGAGAAATTGGACGAATTAAAAAAGATGTTGCTCAGAAGATGCTTTCCGGCAGCAAACAATTGAGGTAGGATTCTCATTCCTAAGCTTTGATTACAGGCTCCTTTTAGTCAATAATTTCTAGCGCTTTTTGCCTTTCTTACCTGTCCACAGCGGGATGATACAGCGGCCATCTGTCCTGAGAAGAGAGATAGCTGCACAGGGAAGACCCTCCAACTACTCGCACCTGGAACAGACTCCCACTAGCCTGAAAAGAAAAATGAAGCAGGAAAAGATAATGAGCCATGAAAATACCATGTTCCTTTCTCCCTACGGAAGGCATTTCTCAAATTAGGAGCTTTTTGTCATGGACAAGAAGAACAAGGACTGTAGCATTTAAGAAAGCTCTGTGGTTAACCTCACAGTATATGCATCTTTTTATGGGCCGAACAAGATTACTCCAGGAGATACTTAAATACTATTATACTGTGATGTAGTAAACACAGACTGTTTCTCTATAAAGCTATATTTTTTGATTAACGCAATGTTCATTTTTTTAAGCTGGAAATGTCTAAGTTTGTAGCTAGTTCCCAACAATGTAAACAGGCACCAAAAGTACATTCCTTACAGATTATATGATACCAAAACGCATTGAGATATATATATAGATTCTCAATCTTACACGGGACAAGACCCGAATACACCAAGACCTACATACATACATACATACATACATACATATTTGTTTTCGTAGATTTTCACGGGTAAAGGTATGTAGGTCTTGGTGTATTCGGGTCTTGTCCCGTGTAAGATTGAGAATACCTTGGCAACGCTTTCGAAATCTCATCCGTCATCTTCAGGCTGGTGTCTTCAGCTTCATTCTTCTGGGAGAAGTGTGTGATAGTGGCTGTTTTTCCCTTTTAAACTCCAGAGTTGGTTGTGTTGTTACTTCTTGATTGGTTGATGGAGTTGATGTATGCAGATTGGTTGGCTTTTTCATAAGACCCTGTGTGGCTGAGGTACTGGCTATGTGTCTCTCAGCCTTTTGTGTTGTAACGACCTGGGTAATGGGCTGTGTGATGATCTTCTGAGTTCTACTGTTGTGACATCCTGGGTCTTGTGCTGTAATCTCCTGGGTCGTTGTCTGTGTTGCAACCTCCTGATGTTTTGTGTTGTAATCTCCTGAGTTCCATGATGTAGTATCCTGGGTGGAAGGCTGTGATGTGACCTCAAACTCGGAGCCAAACCAAGGCCCGGAATGTCACATCACAGCCTTCAACCCTGTGTGGCTGAGGTACTGGCTGTGTGTCTCTCAGCCTTTTGTGTTGTAACGACCTGGGTAATGGGCTGTGTGATGACCTTCTGAGTTCTATTGTTGTGATGTCCAACAATGTGGTGCAGAATCTCACAGCCCTCTAGAGTACAAAGGCTGAAAACACATAGCCAGTACCTCAGCCACACAGGGTCTTATGAAAAGCCAACCAATCGGCATACATCAACTCCATCAACCAATCAAGGACAACACAGCCAACAACACAGCCAATCAACCCACTTACAACAGAGCCAGCACACCACATCTAGTATTTATAGAGAGAAGGCTCAGATCGCTTTGCTGGCAGAAGCACAAAGCAAGACACCAGCCTGAAGATGAGATCTCAAATGTCCGATACTCTCAATCTTACATCAGGACAAGACCGAATACAAGACCTCCTGGGAGAAAACAAATATATATATATATATATATATATATATATATATATATATATATATATATATGTATGTATATGTAGTGAACTGTGGTTTGAGTGTATACTGTTTGAAACCATGAGTCAAAGTATAAATGTAGGGATCTTGGAGTCTTAGTGGACAATCAGCTAAATATGAGCCAACAGTATGCAGCAGCAGCAAAAAGCTAATGCAATCCTACATTGCATTAACAGAAGGATACAATCAAGATCAAGTGAGGTACTAATATCACTCTATAAAGCCTTAGTAAGACTACACCTAGAATACTGCATCCAGTTTTAGTCACCACACTATAAAAAAGATGATGAGACTCTAGAAAAAATACAGAGAAGAGCAACCAGGATGATTAGAGGACTGGAGTCTAAAACGTATGAAGAACGGTTACAAGAACTGGGCATGGCTAGTCTAGTGAAGAGGAGGACCAGGGGAGACGTGATAGTTCCAATATTTGAGGGGCTGCCACAGAGAGGAAGGGGTCAAGCTATTTTCTAAAGCACCTGTAGACCAGACAAGGAATAATGGATGGAAACTGAACAAGGAGAGATTTAACCTGGAAATAAGGAGAAACTTTCTGACAGTGAGAACAATCAACCAATGGAACAGCTTGCCCTCGGAAGTTGTGAGAGCATCATCACTTGAGATTTTCAAGAAGAGATTGGACTGCCATTTGTCAGAAATGGTGTAGGGTCTCCTGCTTGGGCAGGGGGTTGGACTAGGTGACCTACAAAGTCCCTTCCAACTCTGATTATCTGTTATCTGTTATTTGGATTCCAAATCCAACTTTTCTGACTTGCAGCAATCCTCTTAGGTTTTAGGCAAAAGGGGTCTTTCTCAGCTCAGTCACCCAAGTTTCCCCCCCTCCCTCAATAAGTCCTGTTGTGAAATACTACTGAAGGGACACCCTTGAGTCATGCCTGCATCTAAGGATCTTTAAAAACCACACAATGCTTTTCCTTACTTAGAAACAATTCCCACTTAGCACCAAAAAATAGATGGGGCATTCAGTTGATCCGGAGTAAAGCAAATATAAGACAGATTACTGGCTTGCCTCCTTGTCCAATGATGTCCGTCAGCACATATTTTTATTTCCTTCTAGATCAATTCCTTTTAATGCAGGAGGGTATTGTTGGGAAGTAGCCAAATACATTCCTGCCACTGGATTGACTCTTTGACACTGAGGATTTCTTTGCAAAGAACCAACTCTCACTTATAGCCACTTTTTTGCCCCATATATACCAATAGTGGCACAGTGGTTAAAGTAAGGTATTGCAGGCAAATTCTGCCCACAGGTTCAATCCTGATGTTGACAGCCTTCCATCCATCCATCCATCCATCCATCCATCCATCCATCCATCCAAGGTCGGTAAAATGCATACCCAGATTGTTGGGGACATTATGCTGACATTGTAAACTTCTCAGAGAGCATTGTAAAGCATTATAGGTCAGTATGTAAGCCTAAATGCTAACCAGTTAGAATAACATTTTTTGATCAATCATTTCTGATTCTCAGGACACGTCCCTGCAGTTTTTTAGCAAAGTTTTCAGAAGTGGTTTGCCATCACCTCCTTCGTAGGGCTGAGAGAAAGTAACTGGCCCAAGGTCAGCCATTTGGCTTCATGTCCAAAGTAGGACTAGAACTCACTGTCTCCCAGTTTCTAGTTTGATACCTAAACCACTACACCAAACTGGCTCCCAACTCTCAAAGATACTAAGCTAAGTAAAAGATGCAACATAAAAGCAAGCTCAGGACCAGGTCTCTGTGGTTAAGACTCTCCTGAACACAAAATGTAATCAGTGGTCTGTGAATCATCTGTCCTTTCATAAAAGGAAGATTGATTGATTGATTGATTGATTGATTGATTGATTGATTTATAGAATTTATTTGGCAACTTAGCTCATTTAATGATCTTATGAGGGTCAGAACACAATCAACAAAACAGAGGTAGAAAGAAAAATCCTCAAAAATACCTTAAAAGTAGTGAAAAATTGAAACCTTTGCCACATCTTAGTGCATGTTTATAACTTTCTCCACTTCTACACCAATACAGAAGTTTGTGTAGAAGTAAAATTAATTATTTTTTTTAAACAGAGTGTGAGCCTGATAATAAAGTAAGTTACAGTACATGTTCATGATAGCAGATGAATCCAGAGTAGCACTGCAATCCCACCTGGCTCTGGTTCCTTCAGAAAAAAATGTTTTACAATTCATTCCCTTCTCCCTAGTGCAATTGCAATTTACTCATCATCATACAAATGAACTAATTTACTCTGCCCTCTCTTTCTATAATGCTTTTTTAGCCACATCCGATTAGCCAATACATTCTGAATTTCAATACGTTTTGTGTCCAGCTCCCTCATCTTCTTGACAGAGACAGTAATGTAATCTGATGAGAAGGCAAATGTGAATCCATTATCCTAACAGCATTCAGATTATAATCCACTATTCCCATACAGATTTCAGGAAGACTGTTACATTCCAACACACATGCTTTGTGAATTTTAGGACACGAGCAGAGGTTAACCAGCAACCTGCTTTTTCCATCTCACGATAATTCTATCTGAGATAGCTGGTTGCCACTTCAGGGACTAATTAAATTCACACACTAGTTGGAGCTAAAGATGAAATAGTATTACCCGGTTACATCTATTTTAATTAACACAGTTCTATGCACAGAATATTATTTCAAAGAACAGAATGACACTGGAATGGATTTCTTCTGCCCCTGGATTCAAGTAATTTCAATGAGATAGGCCAAAACGAAGGATACAGCTAATAGATGAACGTTTCATCCCTCAAACTCAGAAAAGGTAATATGTGGCAATCACTTACATGACCATGTAGCTTTTCCTAAATCATGGCTAAGTGGGCCCTGGAGAAAAAATTTTCTGATACTAATAATAATAATAATGAAATCTTGAGGGACCACTAGGGCCTCAAAATAACCTAACACGGCTTCTTGGACTTAGTAATGATCCTGCTTTGTACTTTCTTTTGCTGCCCTGAACCTTTATCGCTAGGTAGCCTTCTCTTAAGAGGAGAGAATCTGTTCAGGAGATTAGAAATGTCAAGCAAGATTCAATTGCAAATAATGCCACCAAAGATGAAGATAGGAGTCTCTTTTAGACTCTTCTTGAATTAATGAACTGAAATTCTTAGCATCAGCATCATGGGCTGTTACAAGCAGGAAACTACTATGAATTGCAATACATTTGCCAAAGGGTCTCTGATGAACAGCAAATCTTTAGTATAGGGGACCCAAGCATATGGGCACTTATTATTTCCCCAGTGAGAACAGAGCAAGCCCTCGTTAAGAGCTACAAGTTTTCCAGGTCATTTCCTTTATATGACTTTGCAGTTAATTCAGGAGGCCAAGCAATCATCAGTAAGAGCTGGAGATCCTCTACTGGGGTATTAGCAAGAACAATATCATCTTGAAACTGAGTGTGTATATGTATGTATTTGTGTGGTGTATGCACATTGATGCAAATTCCTCAAACTAAAGGAATAATATTGACGTCCTTGTCCAGAATACCTTCCCCAACTCCAGATATGTTGGGTTGGGAATTCCAGGAATCTAGTACCTGTGTGCTATCTCTGTGGCTTTTTTTCTCTATATCCCAATGACTGTACCTCAAAGGAACACACTGTTAAAGTATTGACGTTTGCAGATGATATAATGGTCATTGGCCTCATTCGAGACAGTAATAAATCTGCATATAGACAAGAGGTTGAACAACTGGCCCTGTAGAGCAGCAGTTAACAATATGGAGCTGATTACTCTTAAAACTGTAGAGATGAGAGTGGATTTTAGGAGGAGCCCTTCTATTTTACCACTTCTTACCATATTAGGCACCACAGTATCAAATTTTTGGATTCTACAATCTCTTAGGACTTGAAATGTACACTTAACATTAGAAACATCACTAAAAAGGCACAACAAAGAATATTCTTTCTTCATCAACTTAAAAAGTTCAGACTGTCCCAGGAGCTGTAGATACATTTTTACAGAGGAACTATTGAGTCTGTCATATGTAGGTCTCTAACTCTCTGGTTTGATACAGCAACCAAACAGGACAAGCACAGACTCCACAAAATAGTTAAGACTGCAAAAAGAATAATTGCAACCAACTTGCCTTCCACAGAAGACCTGTATAATGTGTGGGTCAGAAGGAGTGTCGGGAAGATATCTTCAGACCCTTCACATCCTGGACATAAGCTGTTTCAATTCTTCCCCTCAGGATGGCACTATAGGGCATTGCAGGCCAAAAGAACTAGACACAGTTTTTCCCCTCAGGCCATCACTTGGCTGAACTTCTAATTCTCACAGTGCTGTCAAAAGATTGTCTATATTTGCCCAAGTAGTATGGCTGTAGCAATGCTATTATCCTTCTTATTATCTTCTTATTTTCCGCTCCTATTGGTATTAGTACTACGATTATCATTATTCTGCTGGTTTGCATGTACACTGAGAGCTTCTGTATCAGAGGCAAACTCCTTGTGTGTCTAATCACACTTGGCCAAATAAAGCTATTCTATTCTATTCTATTCTATTCTATTCTATTCTACTCTACTCCACTCTGTATGATTCTGGGGGATTCCAGACAAGGGAATGCTAATATAGACTTGCAATTGACAATCTTGGTTATATTAAATCTAACAACTCTTGTAAGGTTTAATTTTAAAAATGCAGATAATGAAAATTTTCTGCTAAGAAAAGGTTAATTGCCAAAATCTCTTTTATGTTATGCAAACTGGAGTCTGACTGGTTAAGTTGCACATACTGTATTTTTCCCCATTTTTATTTCATGATTATAGATTGTCCCTACTTTTAGGCATTCCTAAAGATCCTCTTATAGGATTTCTTTCCACATCCCAGATGGAGTATCAGAGAAGTCTAGGGAAACTCACTTGCTACTTGTTTTCTCTGGGCTTCTGTACATTTATGCCAAGGCCTCCCTGTAGCAGGCATACCCATTTGCCTCCAAATAACCAGCTGGTATTGCTAGCTAGGCTTCTAAATATCCCTGGATAGCAATAAAAGCAGCAGAGGGCCACAGAGTTAATTAAATACTTCCATATTTTAATTAAACCAATTTAATGAAATGCATGCTTTAGAATCACACATCCAGAAAAAAATCTGTGCTAAGTTACAAAGGGGCTTGTTAAACATCTTATGTAAATGGTGGAAACACAAGCATAAGGGATGAGGGAGTGATAGAGCAGTTAAAACAAAGGGAATATCCAATACTTTTCTACCAGAAGAAGGCTATCTCAGTGATTGAATCAATTCTACAATGCAGAACTCTAAGGGAACATAGAAACTTAACAAATGCTGTGGAAGAACAGAATAGAAGCTCTCTAACCCAAATTCTTGCTTATAATAGTGGCCAGAGAGATGATTCTTGCAAGTCCCAAAGTGGGACTTGAGTGGAGTATTTCACTTTCATTATCTTCTACAACAATCAGATTTAACTGCATGCAGATTCTTAACGTTAAGTTTTTATAAACTATAGCCCTTGATATTTACCAATGATTTATCTGGATCCCTTTAAATCAGAGGTGTCAAACTGGCGGATGCATCATGCACAAGCCACGCCAACTGCAAAGAGGAAAAACATTGCAATACATCACGTGACGGCAACGTGACTTGTGAATTTGACCCCCGTGCTTTAAATCATCCATCTGTTGAGTAACCATCACTGTATATTATAGAAGCACATTCAGCTAATTAAATTTGTACATGGGACAAATACTTTCTCTGTTCTCAATCTACTGCTGAACATTTGCTGGCCAACTTTCTATGTTAAAGAAATTAACATAGGTCTTGGTATAGTTACTACCTGATTAAGGTATATTGAGAACACAACCATCTGCCTTTAATGTCAGACAACCAATTAACCTAATCTGGCCTCAAAAAGAGATTTTTAAGATTCCAAAATGCTGTGGGGGAGGGTTTCCCCCACAAATTCTAGTGCACTTTCAGCCCAAAAAGCTCACCTGGTATCAGCTTCACAAGGTAGACCAGACCAGAAAATCAACTCCACAGGAAAATTAGAACCATACTTTATTGACTTAAGCTGTAATAACAAACCTTGCAAGAGTGATTGTGTTTCCTCCCCTCCCTTCCTGGACTCACCCTGAATCTCTTCTTACTACTGTCTCTGTTCACAAAACTTAAGGGAATTCTCCTGTTCTTTTTTGTTTATACACAGTTTCTCAATATTTGCATAAAATTCCCTGACTCTATACCATTGTAATTAGGGACCATTTCTTTCCTCTCAGCCCTAGAACCATTGTAGCACAGTAGTGAGGTATCATTTGAAAATTATTTGTTTATTCTTTATGTAGAGAAAATAATGTAGACAACCATAGATATGTAGTGATTCAAATGTAAGGCTAGGAGCTGAGAAACCCAGGTTCAAGTTCACAGAAGATCACTGGGTGACTTGGAGGCTGTCACTCTCCATTAGCCCAACTTATCACACAGGATCGTTGTGGGTAAAAACAGGTGGAGGAAGCAATATAAACATTGCCTTGAGCAATGTATATACTGCTTTAGGTTTCACAGGAAGATGTTATGGCACTCAAAAGCATCTTTTGATCAAGGTGGTCCTGCTAAGTGTCTCCATCTTAGCATTTCATCTCTAGAAGCTATGGGGCAGCTCCCCTGTAGACAAAGTGTGTTGCTGGCTCCCCACTTTCTATGAGTCCTTTATATCATATTAGCTGGTGCAGAACAGAACAAGCCACATGCAGAATGGCAAATAAAAATATTGGAAGCTGTCATTTAATCCACCTCATTCAGTGTGGCTTACAAAGCACTTTTCTGGAATCTGAGTAGAAATCTTTTCTGATTTCCTCTCTATCCCCCCCACAGGCCAAGATGAAGAAAAAGAATCCTGTGTGGTATTCAGACTGAGCAGAAAAACGACTGGCCAAAAGATATCCAGTGATATTCCATGTATGTAAAAGTAATCTGGATCTCTTTGGTTCTTGTTTAAGAACTTTGAGCATGGGAAAAAATTTCATTTATCTCTGAGTAACCCCTGACAACCCATGACTTCTTAGATTTCTACAAAGAAATTAGAGGATAACAGGTCTCTGTAAGCAATGAATTCCTAAATTTAATATTACATCTCTAAACTTGCCACAAAAACTATGGATTCTGAGTTCAGAAGAGCTTCTGAGAACAAAAATCACAGTGTTCTATTTTGTGCATCAGCCCTATATGATGCAATGCCCTATATTTTGTGCATCAGCCCCATATCAGCCCTTTATGATGCAGTGCCTGGTGGCTTCCTTGGAAGCTTTCACTGAGCATTTTGCATCTGCTATGCCAACTTGAAGCCAATATTATAAGTGTAATTAAGTGTAAGTGTAACCACCCAGAGGGCTTTGGAGATTAACATGGTAAAAATATATATTATTTCTTGCTCTTATTACATCCTATACCATATAGTTCAGCCACAGAAATATAAATAGAGCAAAAACACGATATTTATTTATTTATTTATTTATTTATTTATTTATTTATTAGTGGGACTTGTATGCCGCCCCATCTCCAAAGACTCGGGCGCTCACAATTAAAACAATGACAACAATAAATAATTAAAAAGAATTAAACTAAGCAAGCCCCAAAGAATATAATTACAAAATACAGAAATAAGATCCACCCCACCCAAAGGGTCACAGCCCGGATTGGTTAAACAACCAGGTCTTCAAGTCATGGCGGAAGGTGCGGAGGTCAGGGGCCAGGCGGAGCTCCAAGGGAAGTTGGTTCCAGAGGTCAGGGGCCGCGACAGAATAGGCTCGTCATCGGGGGACCACCAACCGGCATTGCCCGGCTGATGGGACCCCAAGGAGTCCTTGTCTATGTGCTCGCACAGGGCGGTTAGTATTCGATGTCATGAATAATATAATGTGCTTGTTTTCAGACAAAGTACAAAACCCATAGATTGCCAAAAAAAAAACCCACCCACAAGCAAACCCATATCCAGTTATCCACAAACAAAATCCCTGGTAAGTTCTTTCAAAACTTGGTATTAAGCATCTTCAGATCAGTTTAATCCCCAGTGATTGTACCTCACTGACCTCCTGCCTTTGAAATGAACAGTTGCCATTCAGGAGAATAGAAAACAGCACTGAACTCAGCAATACACTGTAATGTGTCAAATCCTGCCCACCAGAACTACACACAGCTTTGAATATCATATTGGAAGAGAAGCTTTGGAATTGCAAGAACATGAATAGAGTCCTTGTCTAAAATTTACAGGTTGTCCTCACTTAGTGGACAATTGGTCTGGCAACTCAGTCACTAAGCATCACCGAAAATCACATGACCATGACAAGCTTATGACCCTATTTGGCCATTAAGTGAATTGCCACAGCCATTAAGCAAAACATTATGTGACTGCAATTTACAATTTTACTTTCTCTTTCTCTATTGTCTTGGCATGTTGCAAGCCATTTGTGAAATACCCAAATGGGGATCATGTAACCATAGGATGCTATGATTATAAATGCTGGTTTGTTTGTTTTTTAAAAGAACTATCACACTTCCAAAGGATCACTAAACAAGGCAGTCAGTAAGCAAGGACTACCTGTACTAAAAGCAGCCATATGCATACGTACAGGTTGCAAAGCATCACTTTCAACTGAAAATGAAGTGTTACATGCCCCCATAACCTACCTACAAGTCTCTGCAATATATATTTCCATATCTATAAGGCTACTTCATTTGCATATTCTAAAGGAATCATCTCCTATCAAACATTCAGCATGAATGTGGAAAGGAAAGGAAAGCTATAATTATAGACCCTGTGTGGATATTTGTTCAACTAAGTACATGAAACTAGTACATGGAACTCCTTCATTATTCCTGAATTTTTTATTTCCAAAAGTTTCAAATGGCAGTGCGGAGGGGATTAATAGACTCAAAAGGAGCACTTTCTCTACTGAGTTTGCTAAGGAGCAATAATCATGTAGAAGAAATAGAACCAACAAGCATCTAAAAGTGACGATCCTGAATCTGGATTTGATTATCAATCTTCATTTTGCACAGGAAATTAATTTTAAGTCCCTTGCGACAAATGATTATGATTTAACCAGCTGTAATTTAATTAAAACTTTACCCACTTAAAACAACTCTGGAAGGCTAGAGACATGCAGGAAAAATATAACATTTTAAATGACTCATTTGTCCCTAAGTGAATTCAGGAAGCGACCACAAGTTTCTAAGTTACAAAAGTAAGAAAAACAGTTCCACCCTGCCCAGCTCTCCCCTCCCTTTCCTTTTCTCTATTGCTTCTTCTGTATCAGACCACAGGTCATAAAGTCTCATAAGTAGGTCTCATATCCTGACGTCTAAGAAAGCATCACAAATACTAGTGCAGGATGATTACTCTTTTCATTAGAGTTTTGAAGAATGGACATGGGCCATTCCTTAGGACAAGGCGAGAGCTACTTCGAAGGTTCTAAAGAGCTTTCACCACACAAAAGTCGATGGCATGGATTCGAATCATTTTGAGGAAATAAGCCTGTGTAAACTGTAAAACTGAAAACAGGTTTTTGCTCTGGCTTAAGCACTTATAAAAGGACGAAGAGCCCATCTCCTGCCTGTGAACTCAGGCATCGCCTTTGGTGCTCTTCTCCTTAGTAAATTGTTATAATCACAATT
Organism: Naja naja; assembly: GCA_009733165.1. NCBI lineage: Eukaryota > Metazoa > Chordata > Lepidosauria > Squamata > Elapidae > Naja > Naja naja. Next base: position 126,162,651 of record CM019149.1, on the reverse strand, counting down.
TGACTGAAGTATCAGGACAGACTTGCCTGCACTTGGGCCTCTCTTCTCATCAAATAGCACATTTTGCCTAGGATACATTGCTGCAGCTGTTCCCATGACATGGCTCTATCTTCTCGCATCAACAGCGGAGGGCCAAACCTGGAGGGGGAGAGAAAGCATTAATTATGCATGATAAGAGACTACATTTGTTCTAGAGACATCTGCAAGAAAGCAAAGCTTTAATTATAGGTAGTCCTTGACTTACAACCACAAACTGGAACCAGAATTTCTGTTGCTAAGCAAGGTGGCTGTGGTTAATTGAGCTGTGCCAGATTTTATGACCTTTTTGCCACAGTTGTGACGTGAATCACTGCAGTTGTTAATCAGGTAATCAGTTGTTAAGCGAACCAGCTTCCCCAATCCACTTTGCTTGCCAGAAGCTGGCTGGGAAGGTTGCAAATGGTGATTATATGACCCTGGGTATCTGTTGTAAATACACACTGGTTGCCAAGCACTCAAATTTTGATCATGTCACCATGGGAACCCTGCAATGGTCATAAGAGTGAGGACTGGTGGTAAGCACTTTTTTTCAATGTCACCATAACTTTGAATGGCTGCTAAACAAATTATTGTAAGTCAAGGACCTGAACCTCCATTCACCTAAGACGACAAGCCATGCTAAATGATACTCATCCACTGAAAGTAGTACCAACACAGCGAAGTAGTATAACACAGCAAGTACTGAAATTGGTGCATTCATCAAAAGACATCAAAATTACAAATAAAACAAGGGCTCCCCCTCACTTTGCAGAGAACAGTATCATTAAACTACTCATATACCAGCTTGAAAAATGAAATTTTGTTCTTATGTAACCCTGAACATACTGATGATTAAAACATTTGTTTTTCAAAACATGAAGTTCAAAGTACATTCTAAAATAATTAAGTTATTATTAGGCCACCCACAAAGCTAAAGAAAACCTGGTACTGGCAAAAGGCAAGAGAAACACCTAAAAATGTAAGGAGCTGGATATTTTTGCATACGACAACCATAATAAGATGCATTAATTGGAGTGTGCATCGTGGGCCATCTTCCTGACAAAGCAAATCCCACAAGGTATCATTTCTTCAAATCTGCATTTACAAATAAAGAAACTTCCACAAATTTAAGCCCTTATATGCTTTCAGATTCTCTTTACTCATAAAACTGAAAGGATTCTTAACAAAGGATTCTTCTTTCATCTCTTCCTTTTTGGGTAAGGTGGAGTAATAACGCATACATTTTGTTGAACACTATGTTTTAAATAGTTTCTTCTTTTCAGATAATTTTATTAAAAATTATAATTACAATAGTAAAAATTAATAAACTAATGCAAAATTAGAAAGAATGAGTAAAGATGCACAGTAGAAAAAGATATAAAGAACAGAAAGAAAAAGAAAAGTAAGTATATAGCAAAGAAAAAGAAATATAATATATAAAGAAATGACTTCCAACCTTCATCACACATATAAACAGTTTTAATAACTTTTCATCTCTTCTTAAATTACAATAAGGACAATCTCTTCTTCCCATACCCCATCTCTTATTTTCAATAGTCTCAAGCATTATTCAGACATGAAATTAGCACTAATTTCTACCCAGCCATTTTAAAATGTCCCACATATCTATGTATAATCTACATGCTGTAATAACTTTAATGAAATTCTGTTTCATTATCTACATTAATTCTGTATTAATCATCCTTCTATTGCTTTGGAGAGATCTCAACAGATTTTAATAAATGGATTTTTTTGTGTGTGCATTTTGTTAGCAATACAAATTATTTCTTTTTTTAAAAAAAGCATAAGAGTTTGGAGAAATAAGTAAACAAATAAGTTAAGGGTGTCATTATAAAACTAAGCAATATGTATAACTAAGGGCTACCATAACTGGCCTGCAAAAATTCAGTGAAAACCCATCAGGAGCAAAGAGCTTTGCTATTAAGCTTTTCTAGATCTCTGTATTGCCACCTAGTAGTCATTTGGACTTCTGCCCCAAGTATCATATTATTTGGAGGATTTAACCCTCTGAAAATGTCTTTTGCATGGATTACCTCATATTTTGATATTTCCAAAGAAATGTAAAGATATGGAGAACATTTCAATTCTGAAGTATACAAATGGGTACAACTAGGAACAACATGAATACATCAAAAAATAATTTAATGTATCTCTTTTGATTTAAATATATTACCTGGAAATCTTACATTTCTTTTAATTTACTCTAAATTGATATGATATAAAACTCTAGGGAAAAAGAAAGATAGGCAGCAGGGAAGGAGTTTTGAAACTGAACATTGCCCAAATAGAAAACTAAATCATATTTTTTATTTCAAAATCAAGAAGATAATTGTTTTTACAGAAAGTCAGGTTTAGTTGCCCATCTGTGGTAAACATTTGGAGCAGGCAAGATTTGCATTGTCAGAGTATTTTTTTTTTTGGCATGAAGAAAATCATATGGAGTTGGATCAATTTATCTTGATTCTATAATTAAAAACAAATGTAACTCAACTCCATGTTCCAATTTCAAGCCTAGAAAATAGTAGGTAGTTTGGTGTTGTTTTAGATGCCTAATTTTTTGTTTTGAAAGCATTTCCGCTCCTTTTAGAAAAAAATAAACATGTTTTACTTTGGGATTTGGGAGCTTACAATTCCAGCTTTTGATTTGAAGTGCTTGACTTTGAAAAGGGCTTCAGGTTCTGTTGGAAGCTGCTAGCCTCACAAGGCTGTGGTGATAGCAGCATAACTCTCACAATTCTCTGTCCCTGACAGTGAAAGTGACAGGCTGAAACTCCTCAAGTTCCTTCCCTTTGCTTGTGCAACTCAATACTCCACAGACAATAAAAGAGAATTAGGAACAATTTAAAGAAGCTAGGTAAATGGTCTTCCTTTACGAACAGAATACCCTAGTTTCACAGACCTAAACTCAGACATACTTTTGCAATATAGAAGAAATGCCCAGAAAGCTTTAATTACAGAATGGCATAAACACCTAATTGATAAATAAACAAACCAACTATAGATAGAAATTTAAGGCACATCTTCTGCTTTCTTCCTGTGGCAGTAGCCAAATTCTATTTTTTTGGTACTAGCTGCTATCACTACAAAACTATGAATTTTTTTTCTATTCTACATGCTGAGCTGGCACTACCCGTTTGACTAAAAAAAGAAAAAAAAATAGAACAGAAAGGACCAAAAAGGTCTTCTTGCCCATGAAAAAGAATGGAGGAGATGGGCTGAGCTTGCCTGCATAATATGGAAATATTGCTGGACAAATTTATCAGCCCATAAAGCTCAGCATCTCACAAGCTGTTTCCAGCCAATGATAGTTTATTAGCTACTGCAAGTATGCAGAGACTTACTTAATGACATTTGGGATGTGCACAGTGAATTCATTATCCGCCTACAGTGCTTTGGCATTCAATTCCCCTCCCATGAGCAACTCATAACTATGCTACTGAGTGTGGTTCCTCATTTTCAGCAAGAGAAAAAAAAGGTTTTTTGAAAGGGGAGGGGAACACACATAACCCAAATGGGCAAAACATAGTCCAGATCATAGAGCTGGCTCAGGATTCCTGATCCAGGCCAGCTGCATAGCAGGGATTTGGCAGAAATAACACCACTACTGTTCTAACTCAATTGCCTCAAGCTGAGTCTATTAACTTAATGCTACACTTGCTTTATCAGACCTTAACATTAACATTACAAAATCCAGGTGTTGTGCCAAATAACACAAAGGAAACAGTGCTTAACAAGCCCAGCTGCTGCTTATCTGGCTGCTGATCAGCAACCCTGCAGATCTGAGATCCTGAGGGAAACAAGGAGCTGCCTTTCAGCATGAAGATCTTTCCCTCTGCTGCAGACTCTTCTTCCAGTGTGGTTAGTGCACTTCCATCAGCTTTGGGGACAATAAGGTGGACCTGGTTTTTATCCTACAGCAGGGATCCCCAAACTTGGCAACTTTAAGAGAATTGGCTCTTGGCTGGAGAATTCTGGAGTTGAAGTCTGCAAGTCTTAAAGTTGCCAAGTTTGGAGACCTCTGTCCTACAGAATAACCATCACACCCGTGAACGAAATGGGACAACTTGCCATGACCAACTCACCAATGGCCAACTCACCACATGACAACTTGTCAGGATCAACTCACCACAGGACAGCTTCTGTGGCCCAATTTAACAATTTTACCTAATTATTTAAAAATTTTTTTAATTTTTGCCATTCACATTTCATTCTGTCTTTTCTTTTGCGTCCTTTCTTTAATGATTCTCTGCCATCGTTTCTTTGATATCCGTGTAACTTTGGTCCCACAGTCCTGTGGTGGGCTGGCCACAGTAAGTTGTCATTGACTCACAGTGAGAAGGGTCAGAGGTTCTTTCACAAACACTACAAATGATAGCATAAGAAGCAGCAGTCACTGATTTCATGTCTTCAAGTCACTGTCAACTCATAGCAAAAATATTAAGATATTATCCAGGGTAATGTGTCCATGACTTGGCTTTTCAGATCTTCCAGCAATACACCCACAGACTCCCCACCTATCCTTGTTGAGGTCATCCTTTCTGCTTTTCTTTCCTACCATCTTTTCCAGTGATATAGATTAATGAAAAAAGCAGGATCTTTGCAAAAGATATCCAAAATACAATAATATGACACTTGCCACTTGTGTTTCGAATGAGAACTCTGTTATACAAATTTGTTTTCTTGGTTATCCATAGCATACTCAAGGGTCTTTTCTAATACTAAAGTTCAAAAGTGTCAATATTCTTTCTATCCTATCTCTTCAAAGTTCAACTTTTGCTGTCATCGAATTTCACAGGGAGACCGCTGTTTGCACAATTCTGATTTTTGTAGGTATAAACCCATCACAGTATCTGACATACTTTTACAAGACCTTCACTATTACTCTTCCAAGTGCTAATCTGTGTGCTTCTTGACTGCTGATTCCGTTACTGTTGGTATTGATCCTACAAGGCAGAGCTATCACTTCACTATCTTAATTGTCAATTCTCAGGTAGGTGGCCATGCCTGTTGTCATTAGTTTGTGCACTGTGTTAAGTCTCCTTTCTTTTTTATAGACTGACATCTTCCCAATCTTTGTTGTGTCACTCTCCTGATTTGCTAACAGTTTAGAGAGAATCTTTATTAATTCTCCTTGCAATATTTCTGCAGATTTTTCCACCGATTCCTGTAGTCTTCTAACATGGTAATGACTAGAATTCTGATTTAACTTCATTTTTAAGGAACTAGAAATTTTTGTAAATAGAAAATATTTTCAAAGGTATCTTGGAAGTTGACATTTCTACTGTTCAGAATTTTATTATACTTATTCTACCTTTTCTTTTTGTTTTTCTTGAATGTCTATTGTCTACTGGCACCCTTTATAGCATAGCTGTATGAGGTTGGGCCTCAGAAGAGTTTAGAAATCTTTGGAATGTTTTCCTTGTTTTTCCGTGTTTCCATCATCAGTGATTTTACATTTGTTTTTGTTGCAATGCTGCTTCTTGTCTCTTCATACAGCTCTGAATTTCTTGACATTTCTTTCTGAGACTTGTCTTTCTTGGTTTTGGCTTCTCTTCTTGGCAATTTCTACCATTTATTCTGACATTCAATTTGCTTTCTTCTGTTTCTTGGAATTTGGCAGTCTCTTTTCACACTTACCCTTAACAAATCCTTTGATTTCATTCCACTATTCCTCTGGTTCCCTATCAATTAGTATGGGACTTGAGTGATTTCTAATGTTGAAAATGGTGGGCATATCCAAGAGTATATTGTGGAACCTGGCTGACTTGTTCTTCCACTTTTGTTTTGTTTAGAATTTGCATACCAGTAATTCTAGATCTGTTTTATAGTTGGTTCCTGGTCACATCTTTATTATATTATTATAAATGAGCTATTCCACTTCATTGTACCAATTATAAGGGGTCAATTTGATCTATGTATACTGTACTCCATTTGGTGAGGTCCATATATGGAAGAATGTATTAGGATGAAAAAAATTATTGAATTGGCAAAAACTGATACATCATTCTCATACTTCATTTCTGTTTCCTAGGCCATACAGCCAACTACAGTTTCCTCCTTACCATTTCATGACATTCCACTCTGTTGCTTGCATGTTCTATTACAGACTGAACTTGATCATAAGACATATCAACCTCCTCTTCTTTGGCATCACTGGTTGAAGCATACATTTGCCATAACCATCATACTAAGCAGTTGTCCACAAAGCCTAACCGATATTATTTTTTCATCAACTCCATGGTACTCAAGTACTGCCTTAAAATTAAAAATAAATTAGTACTTTGAAAGATCCTCAGGTATTCCTCAGTAGCAAGTGGAATGCCATCTGACCTAAGGGACCCGTTTTCTGCAACTGTATTTTTCACAACTTTATATTGTTTATCTATGTGGCTTTCTTGTAATTTTTGTATTTTATTATTGTGCAATCTGAAATAACTCAAGACCTCTTGGGCAGCAGAAGTGTCAATCTTGCAGCCAATAATTTGCTTTTTTTTCTCTTCATATTGCATGACCAGTATCAGTCTTCTGGTAAGTATAGCAATCTGCACAGAACTCTTTTTTTAAGCATATGTATATAACGGGCTTCCTGCTTTTTTTTCTGTATTTCATATTCTTTTGGACCTGACTTTGAAATATGTTAATCTTACTCAGGAAAATCTAAAAAGTTTATAAGAACAATAAATGGGTATCTCAGTTAAGCTGCAATACCTGACCAACTTTATCCGGTACCTCCAAGGGACATTAGCATTGTAGGCTACACTGAGAAGTTAAACACTAACATGAAAGACATCAATGACAACCCATTTCCATTTTGCTGGCTTGAAAAATCTACAGACACATCTATAAAATAATAAGGACTCAAGCTTAGCTGTAAGATGTTATCTTGTTAATAAACGACTGGGAGGAATATAGTATAGCTTTTTATCTAGGACCTGCAAGTCCATTTGATTCCTTTCCCTGATTGCAGAAAAATAGGTCAAGTGCCTGTTTTGAAAGACTCTGTTGCAGAAAGGGCCCTCCTATCTACAAGGGCTTACCTCACAGCCTGTTGCCCTGTTCCGGCTAAATTACAGATAAGGAGCAGGATCCTGCCACCTCCACCATGGTTCAGGAACTCTGATGACATGGCCCCATTGTGAACCAAGCGCTGCCCCTCTGGCTCAGCAGAATTGGGAGAAGATGGGAAACTCTGTGGGCACCCTGAAAAAAAAGAGGAAAACAAAAGAGGAAAATGCTTCAAACCTGGCTTAAGTACAATGAAATTTTCAAAGAAACATAGGTCAACAGCACCAAAACTGCCTGCATCGAATAGATCTATTTATTAATGTGGATAAATCAGATAATGAGATATTTCCCCAATGTTAAAAGTTACTGCTTGTCACCCTTATGCACTGTTTGCTTTTCACAGAAAATGCTATGTCAATTTTTCTGGTGGAATAGGGGGAAAAGTGGAAAATATGATCTGGCAATTAGTTTGTAAACAAGTTTGGAATCTGAACATACTTTTCCCCACTCAAATCCATCATTACTGCAAAGATCACTCTAATTCTGAATAAGAGGGTCAGTCTTAGAAGTCCAATTATATTCAGAGGTGTAGCATAATCTCTTTATTCCCAGTTAATGATTTGGCATATTGTGGTCTCACCTTGTCAGCACTATCTGTTTTGGGACTTGATAAAGCTCTGGCTGAACTGAGGCAGAGGATTTAGGATGTAGATATCCAAAATGACCGAGTCAACATCTCCCTTTTTTTTAGCACAACTGCTCTTCCTTTCTGGACTATCCCTAGATATATTTTTATATGCTTTACAAAGGAAATTATTTAAGCTGGCCCAAATTGGAGCACCACCTATTAGAGAAACAGCTGGAAGATATACAACACTACATACATTGTGCTCTTTAACTTTTTTTTTAATCTTCTAGTCTATGCTATCGTTTTAGGATTTTCTGGTACTTATCCCATGCAAATGCTAACTAGATACTATCTTGTTCAGTTTCCAAGCCCAGGAAAGCTGAGCTAAGTAATGTCACATGGCTGCAATTGTGACTATAAAACAAAAGTTTATGATGCAGTACATTGATTCTGTCAGTTTCTGGAACATTCCACAGAAAAGCCAGTACCAACTGTCAGGGTTCTGACCTATGCCCTAATTAAATCATGAGCAATTATACAAATATTGTATAAATGTCTTTCCCTAAAACAAATGTTTTAACTGATCCCCTCTCCTAGGGTAAATCTAACAACTAATACACTAGGATTTACTATTCCTGATCACTAGACCTAAGCTCTCTGGACTAACCAGCCTGATCTGTACCCCAATTTCAAGGTGAATCATTCTTTCTGCACGATTTAGGCTGCATAATCCACTAACGAAATCTGGCAATAGGACTGTCCCAAAGGCAGGATATTTTGTGAAATTCTATCTCCCAGATCTGTTCACATACTGTCACCTCTCATGTTTTTCAATTAAGGCTTCTTGTTTAGCCCAGAGAAACAATAAATCATTGCCAGACTGTGTCTTCAGACCCATTCTTGTTTTGCATTTACAAGTTCATTCTTTTAAAGAAATGCAGCCATCTGGACAGCTGCTTGCCAGCCCCACAGCTCAGCTAAATGCTTTTCAACCTCTTCTCTTCTTCCTGAAGTCGCCCTTGTCAGGTTTATCTGCACAGATTCCTTACCCAACCAAATGTCTAAGAAGTCAGAGCTATAGAAATTCTCAAATGGGATAATTCCAAATACTATTTCTAAGCATTAAAGTCTCTTCTGGACGGTGTGAAGCCTGCATGTTTGAATGTTACTTACAACTCTTACTGATACAGTGAAAAACAATGAAATCATTCTCCCTACATGATTATTTTTATAATGGAGAATCCTAACATTCTCTCCCCCAGGAGTTTGATGGGATCTGTAAAGTCAGAGGCTATTTGGAACACAGAGAGTTCAATCGATTGCATCCCAAACATGTCAAGATCAATAAGCAAGACAGAGCAGACAAAAAGCAGAGGATGCCAAGCAGGTTGAATAGCTTCCTGAGACTTCCCACATTTTTGAGAGGTGGGAAGTCCATCAGGTTAGCAGAATGCTTGATTTGAAGCCCTTTTCCCTAAACAGATGGATCTTTCATCAATACGTATCTAGGTGACATGACTTTTTTAAGCTACACAAAAATAAAAAAAAGTTTCAGTTACTGCTATGAAAGAGTCAGGAAGTCATCTATTTAATAGCATGTAGGTGGGAAAGAGGAACTCTAAGAGCATCTATTGCAGAATAATAATAATAGAAATAATATAATCAATAGTGGTGAATATCTGTCGCTCAGGTGTAGGATGAGGATGAAGGTTCATTCTCTGAGCTTGTGGGTTGGTTTCTAAACGTTTCATTACCAGGTTAGGTAACATCTTCAGCAGAGTTTAGGGACAGTCAGTGTCAGTGTTCTGCTGTTTATAAGGGCTTCAGGTGTGGGTGTGTCAAGTGAGGGTCTTATAATGGATCAGGAGTGAGTCATCAGAGAATCTTATGATGGATCTTGTGATAGGGAGGTTACATCAGGTCAGGGTCATTGGGAGGTGAACTGCTGGTGGGGAGGTTGCATGGGTTGGTTGAGGGTCGGTGCTGTTTCTGGTTGGGTGTGCGGTTGATTTGGATTCTGAGAGGTCCTAGGCTTGTTGTAGGTCAATGTGTCTGTTGATGGAATTGCTTGTGGAATGCCAGGCTTTGATCAACTCACGAGTGTGGTGGGTGGTAGCATGGCTGATGATTTTTGTGTTGCTCCGACTGAACTGGTACTGTTTGGTGTTGGTGTGAGTAGAGATTAAAATGTGAGATGGTGTTCAACTGCCAACTGGTGTTAGTGGATCCTGGTTTTTAATTGATGTGATGTTTGTCCATGTAGTATTGGTTGCAACGGTTACAATTGATTTTGTAGATTCCATTGTTTCTTTCATCCTCAGTGGCGCAGTGGTTAGAGTGCAGCACTGCAGGCTACTTCTGTTGACTACCAGCTGCCTGCAATTTGGCAGTTCAAATCTCACCAGGCTCAAGGTTGACTCAGCCTTCCATCCTTCCGAGGTGGGTAAAATGAGAACCCAGATTGTTGGGGGAAATATGCTGCCTCTGTAAAACTGTTTAGAGAAGGTTGTAAAGCACTATATAAGTCTAAGTGCTATTGCTATCCTTCTGTATCTTGTCCTTGGTTCTGGATAATTCCTGGCAGAGTGTGGCTGTGGGTTTGTGGGCTAATTACTATTTCTAGGGGTTGGAAGATTATGGCTATCATTCCTGACACCCCTTTTGTGCATCATAGGGTTAGTTTTTGCGTGGTGGTGGCTGCATAGTGTGTCTTGGTTTGAATACTGTGTATCAGAATATGCATTTATAAGATAAGCATTATCTTATAGAGAGATTTGACACAACAATATTGGGCTAAATTTGGGCTAATATTTTTTTTGGGGGGAGAAGCATTTATGGTGGGGTTGGGAGTAGGTAGGAAATGTCTGTTACCACATTCAAGAAATAGTAGGTGTCTCTTACTGACCATGGAACAAGCAGAAAGTGAGGATCTTGCTAAAGTCAACCCTAGCAAAATATTTCATTTATACCTCAACAAATTCTACTGCAATTTAAAAGCAGTCATTTATGCTGAAATCATATTGCCTCTTACAGCCTATTCCACCTCTACTTTCAGGTTTTAGAAATAATCTGTGTTGGACTGCTAGAAAGCTGTACTGATTTGTATGCCTAGGTTTCATTCTAAAAGGGAAAGCAGATAGAAACCTTGAAATTTAAATTCTCTTTGCTGCTCTTTTATAGGCTCCACCCTAACTACATCTTCCCACCAATTGAGGACGGACAACAAAATTTCACTTACGCTCCTGGCATTTGCAAACTGAAAAACCAATTTATCTTGATTCAAGCCTGACCCTTTGAAGCACAAATAACTTGGCTGGCTGCCAAGTTCAGGAAGGCTGAAAATAACTTCTTGTATGAATCACAAAACAGGAACAGATTCACTTTTTTTTGCCAAACAGGAATCAATTACAAAATACTACTAGTAAGATCCTAGCTTACAACAGTCATATCGAGTATATTCAAAACAGCAGTACCCAAAGAGCATAAGTCCCAATTAAATGGTGGCAGCAGTATCTCAGGTCATTGCCATATCATTCACACTTATAGGTAAGTGTGTTGTTCTTGTTTGGTGCCTCTGAGTCAGTTTTTGGCACCTGGTGACTGCTTGGACTAGGCCTTGCAGTTTTCTTGGCCATGCTGGCTGGGGAATTCTGGAAGTTGAAGTACATGCATCTTAAAACAAAGGGCTGTTTTGAACAACTTTCGTCCCGTCTCCAACCTTCGCTTTGTGGCGAAGGTTGTTGAGAACATGGTGGCATGTCAGCTTCCGAGGTTCCTGGAGGAAGCTGATTACCTAGATCTGTACCAATCGGGTTTCAGGCCCGGATACAGCATGGAGACGGCATTGGTAGCGCTGATGGATGAACTCTGGAAGGCTCGGGACAGGGGATATTCCTCTGTCTTAGTCCTATTAGACCTCTCAGCGGCTTTTGATAACATTGACCATGGTATCCTGTTGTGACCCCTCGGGGGATTGGGGGTGGGAGGCACCATTCTTCGGTGGTTCTCCTCCTACCTTTCGGGGCATTCGCAATCGGTGTTGTCAGGAGGGCAGAGGTTGGCTCCGCAGCCCCTCGCTTGCAGGGTGCCCCAGGGGTCGGTCCTCTCTCCCCTCCTGTTCAACATCTACATGAAGTCACTGGGTGAGATCATCTGTGGTTTTGGGGTGAGGTGTCATCAGTATGCTCTTCATTTCCACCCCAAACCAACTCAGTGATGCCCTCGCCATGATGTCTCGTTGCCTGGAAGCGGTGTGGATCTGGATGGGGAGGAACAGGCTCCAGCTCAACCCAGCCAAGACTGAGTGGCTATGCGTACCGGCATCTCAGATGATCCAGGATGTTCCACCTCTAGACATGGGGGGAGAAGTGTTGCCCCCTGTGGAAAGGGTCCACAACTTGGGTGTCCTCCTGGATACATGGCTCAGTTTGGAGGAGCAGGTGGGAGCCATGACCAGGGGGGCATTCACCCAGGTGTGCCTGGTGCACCAGTTGCACCCCTACCTGGACCGAGATGTGCTACACACGGTCACTCATGCACTCATTACATCCTGGATCGACTACTGTAATGCTCTCTATATGGGGCTGCCCTTGCGGACCACGCAGAGGCTTCAGCTGGGTTGTGATGGGGGTATCCCGATACTTCCATGTTACACCCCTCCTGCACGAGTTGCATTGGTTGCCAGTTGCCCTCCGTGTGAGATTCAAGGTGCTGGTACTTACCTATAAAGCCCTACATGGCTTAGGGCCGGGGTACCTGCGGGAACGTCTCCTGCCAGCATTGAATACACATTGCCTGGTGTGCGCTCACAGACACGGCCTCCATCAGCCAAACAATGTCAGCTGGCAGTCCCTAGGGGGAGGGTCTTCTCTGTGGGGGTGCCCACTTTGTGGAACCAGCTTTTCCTGGAGCTACGATTGGCCCCTAACCTCCGTTCCTTCCGCTGTGGCCTAAAGACTTGGTTATTCAAACAAACCGGCCTGGACTGTGGGGGGGTTAGTTTTAAATGTCATGTTGACTGGGTTTTAAATACTTTATTTGGTCTAATTAGTTTAATTATCTTTTAATTCTTTTAACTTTTGTATTGGGTGTTTTTATGTGAGCCACCCTGAGTCCCTTGGGAGATAGGGCAGCATATAAGACCAATTAATAAATAATACATAAATAAATAAATAAAGTCATCAAGGTTGAGAACATTGAGGAAAAATGCTACTCGTGATAATGAAGAGCAAATGACATTGCCATGAGTTGCTTAATCAGCTGATTAAAATGTGTTCATTTTAGAAATGGAATTTTTCTGAAGGTGTCTTGTTGCTGACCTGAGTATCAGACAACAAAGCAGATGAAGAAGCTGAAAGAATGGAGCATGTTTTTAAAGACAGTCTTCATTCTGATATATCTGACTGAATGACAAGGAGGACAGAGCCCAAGAATAGAACACACACACACACACAAAGTGAATAGAGGATTGTGAAGATGAGGAGCATCTGACAGCAGAAAGTAGCAATCTTGGAGATAGGCCTTGGAGGCCTAAAGGATAGGCAAGTAGGCTACAATGAAGTAGCACCAGGGGTGGGATTCTCCCAGTGTAATAATGGTTAGCTAATCACGCACTTCACATGCTTCACACGTGTACAGCTATTGCAATTGCTTACTTTCAATGTTACTTTTTTTAAAATTACATTTATATGCCGCCCTTCTCTGAAGACTCAGGGCGGCTTACAATTTTTGGGATACAACCCAATGCGCTCAGCAATAGCCTTCATTCCATTGTATATGCTGCTTATTACTAAGCAGCATTTTTACAATGTCAGCTTACTGCCCCCAACAATCTTGGGTCCTCAATTTACCTACCCCGAGAGGATGGAAGGCTGAGTCAACCTTGAGCCTGGTGGGATTCGAGCCTACAGTAATTGTAGGCAGCTGGAACTTCAGGGAAGTAACACAGCTGAGGCGCAGCAATCCGCTCTGTCACACGAATCAGCTGAGCAGATATAGGTGAGTACAGTGCAGGAGTGGGCAGCCGGGCCCACATGATCATCGGATCGAACCAGTTCAGAGCCAGCTGATCATTGCAGCTAAGGGTTCATCCAAACCGGTCTGAATCGGGAGAATCCCACCCCTGAGTAGCACCCTGATGTTATGGAGGTTTATGGAATAAAAATAATGTTATGAGGCTCTACTGAATATAGGATTATTCTTGGCAATGAGAACAGGGCAAGTAACTTTTAATTTTGGGTGAAAGATGAGTAAAATATGAGCCCGAAGGCCAAATCATATTGTGGTCTGTATCCATATGGATTACTTCAGTAAGTACACTAGTTGACTGTAGAAAGCTTGATGATGCCTAACCAATGGCCAGTTATGAAAGTGTTGGCTAATTTGAGTGTTTGAACTTCTAACTTTCTTGAAATTTATTGAGCCGTCTGCATCCAAGAACAAATATAGACACAATATTCTTTTCTTCTTTTAACACCTCACACCAAGAACAAAAGTAATTACAATCAGCTAAGTCATATTTTCATACAGGTCTCCCCAGTTTATTATGGGAAATTCTTAAGTTTTCCTTAATGATTTTTGAAGGATTCAACAGCTTCAACATATTAAAATCACCGCCAAGGTTAGTGCTGCACAACACCTTAAAACAGGGCGTTTCAAATTCTGTAGCATCATACCCCCTAAAATTATACAAGTATTCTGTGTAGGAATTCAGTAACATGTTTAACATTAATTGTTTCATTAGGATTAGGTGTAAGAAATAAATATAAACTTATTTTTAATTATTAAGGTTTAATCTATATACTGTGTAAAACTTCTTCAGTTTTGCAACTATTCATTGCATGTTTGTTGGGGCAAAGTGAGGGGCAAACTTGAAGCAAATTTGGGCAACATTCCCACTTTGCATAATTCAAATTATAGTATGTAAATTGCTTGTGACCCAAGAAGAGAAGCACTTGATCCACAGTTTGAGAATTCATGCTTTAAACATTAAAATCTTAAGAAAGGAGTCATCTAAAAAGGTAAGTAGGGGATTTTTTTCCTCTCTACTTTAGACTGCAAGCCATATCACAGAATGTTATTTTCCAACAAACTCAAATACAAGGTGAGGATGTTATACTTAAGAAAGATATGAGTTATCTGAGTTATCTGGAGGGGCAAAAAACTGGTTATATGGTTATATCATGCTGTCTTCACCTTGGAATTGGACATTCATTCATAATTTGTTAGTAAAATACTGTGTAATCCATGCTAATTAGGAAAAACAGATATACTAGACTGAAATACTTTCACTAATAAAGTATGGATTAATATCTTATATGGCTTACAAAGCTTACAAAAAGCTTACAAATTTGCATGTACAAGATACATAAGATAATTTTATTATTATTAAATAGTACTAGCTCAATCATTCAGCAGTACATAGTCATAAGGAACAGATGAAAACCCAGGGAGGGGTGATAAAGGCAGCCAGCAAACTGCAGCAACTATACAGTATATATTTTTTAAAAATAGAAATGGAAGAAGTGTCACACTCAGTATGTCATAATTCTCCAATAGTAAAGCTCTAAAAAAGAGAGGAAAAATAGAGACTAAGCAAGTTCTTTGATAGTCTAGGACTACCTCAGAATGTATGTGTGGGATTGACCGTTAAAGCATTTTGATATCAAAATCTCTCTGATTATGAGACTATTGATTGATTGATTGATTGATTGATTGATCGATAGATTGACTAGTATGCCACCAAACCCATTCAACTCATGGTAGTTTGCATCAATAAAAAAATTAAAAACATTTAAAATGTCAACAAACAATATGACATTGGGCAATTTCAACTTTCAAAGGCCCTGTAGAGCAGAATAGCTTTGTCCTGGGTGCTTTTCAGACAGGTGCTAGAGGTGGCATCAAGCTGACCTCTTACAGGACATTATTTCACGAAGTAGAAGCCACCCACACAAAAACTGGCCTACCTTTATGGAAGAGACTATTACCAGACATAGGTTTCTAGGCCCTGAACTTGGATTATTATTTTGTGTTTTATTTTATTATTTCATGTTCTTTCCAGAGTCGCCTCATGGCAAGATGGATGACAAAAACTTTAACACATAATAATATTTGAATAGCTTTCGGAGAAAGGAGGACCTCTTAACAAGTGCCAAAAAAGTGAAACAAAAAATCAACTCAGGCATAAGCAATAAAAAAGGAGCAGGAAAAACATGGGGTCCTGCTTCTCTTGCTTTTTAGAATTCTATTTTGTGCAACAAATAAACCCAGTTCAATCTCCTTTAAAGGAAAGGTGGTTGTAGGCTGAAAAAGGATGAAGTTAAGAGAAAACAATTCTTGACTGATGAATACTTTATTTGTACAATTTTCCACAGAAGTACCTGTTCAGTTTATTAGCTCATATAAAAGCTTCTCTTTGTAGATATCTTGCATTTATAACTTTCCTCAGAATCCACTCCATTTCATGGAGCTAACAGTAAATTAGAGCTAACAGTAAATTAGGCAATTGCCAGAATAAAATAAACACACGCACACAAATACAGAGGACAATAAAGGGGTAACCCCCCCTTTTTCCCTAATAGCCTCATGATGCAATCACCAATTTACAAACCTCTGTCTGAGTGACAGAGCTGTAATGCCCCTAAAGCCCACTTAACCAGTGGCTACCTGACAGAACTATTACTAATCTATGCTAGACAGGCTATACAAAAGGGATGTAATGGATAGACCTAATCTTTAATTAAAGTTATTGGTATGATTCTGATCTTATCAAGACAGTTAAATATTTTCATTTTACAACCATGTCACTAGCAACAGAGTTGCCAGTCTCAATTGTCATTGATAAGTGCTGAATAGTGCTATCTGCATTTTAGAAGTTATATTATTATTTCTTTTCTGGCTCAGGTATACTATAGCAAAAAACAGCATGGCTTATAAACTGCAGTGCGCATTAAGAAAGCATAATCTCATAATTTGACCTTAGCATGTATTAATTAATTTGTCAGTATAGTTGTAGACCAAGGATACAAAACCATGGCCTAAGGGATAACAGGTGGCTTATGAAAGTGAGCTGTATGACCTACCAATGCTCTTGTCTAGTCCCATTCATCAATTAATCAGTTGACAGGAAGAAACTAGTATGTGTTGAATATGTGCTCCTGCCCAAAAAACGGAGGCTGAAAAAGCTGCATTTTCATTACTAACAACCATGATAACCTATCAAAACAATTATTTTTTTAACCTACTCAGTAAGATGTACCTGAGACTCGGGAGGAGCTACCCCTTCTAAAAGAGAGTGGGGCCTGGAAAGCGTATATGTTGTCCCCTTCTGCAATGGAGTTCAGATCCTCATCATCTGAGAAGGAGCACTGGAACCCTGACTGGTTTAGTTCAACCAGGATTACCTGCAAAAAGACCAGTTAAGGATATCAACCTCAAAAGAAGCGATGTTCAAATCACAGGGTATAGTGTTCTCACAGAGCAACAGAGCACAAGAGAAAATTGTCTGGCTAACCTGGTCTGGTGAAATCTTGCCCTCCTCAGCCACCATTTCCCTCAACTTTGACACAGTGCTGAAGAGAGGCACAGCTAGGCCTACACGCACAAATCGCTGGCTTTTGGACTGGAAAACGAGAGTGACATTCAAAGGCCTGGAAGAAAGGGCAACACAAAGAAATTGAGGATTGAGGAATACTAAGAATGCCCCCCAATTCACAGTTAACTCACATCCAGTCTGCTTGTCCAACTGTTCATTCATTTGTTTGTTCACCCATTTATCTATCCCCTGCCTTAACTTGGCCACATAATTTGTTTAGCTATATGTTATTGCTTATGAACAAAGAAGTGAATTGGATCATTTCCCCCTTTTTTTTTGACATGCATTTTGAGCATGGAGATTTGGGGCACATGTATTGTAAAAATATGACTGGAAGACCAGGGATGAACAGATTGGTAGAAAACATCTCCACTTTGAGCCCTGCTCAAAGAAATGACACCTTCTGCATCTTTAAGAATGTATCTGTCACTATGGATATTAAAAAAATACTCATTAAAAATAATGTATGGTATAGCCTTTGAATTGTGTAGGAGCAATCTGAAACATACCACTACATCTACAGCAGCGTAATATACAGAATGATTCCTTGATTACTGGAAAGAGCTACATTATAGCATTCTGTCCTATAACCTGCCTACCCACTCAGATATGTTATGGCTACAACACTCAAAATTCCCAAACAACCTGCCTTTTATTTCCAGTTCAACACCCATAAGATATAAAGTTTGTACTGAGAAGAAATGCAAAGAGTTGAATTTGAAGTTTCACCCTGAAGGCTCAGAAGAGGGAGGCAAAAATGGGAAAGCAAGCAAGCAAGCATTCTGGAAGAAACCAAGGAGTCTTCTTTCATGTTCCTACAGTTAATTAGCATGCAAAGCTAGAGAACAGGTGCTGCTTCAAGGCATCTGTCAATTCTAGCAGAGGCCTAAGAAAACTAATGTTTACTTAAAGTCTAAAACATGGAGGAGGGCGTAATTTCTTCTACTTAAGGTGTGCTATGATTCATCATTTCCTGACAGGAGCAGAACATGGATGTGACCTGGTGTCAGTTGGACAGCGAAGAGTTTCTCCTAAAACTTCTACATGGCAGCATTCAATGAGTGCTTTCTTATACCCTCTTTAAATGTGTTGCTTGAAAAGAAAATCTATGGTGCTTTTTTCTTTAATTTCAAATAAAGGGTGGAGAAAGCAATTTGGATCAGGGGCATAATAGATAAGATAGGTGGCTTTAACTCTTCCCTCTTCTATTAGGATCTTTAGCAATAGATAGTTTCTTAATAGTACTTTTTATTAAAAATTGAAAGATAGAATTAAAAAGCAAATATGAATTAAGAAAGTATGAGACAGTACAAAAAATCCGCTGGAGACTGCTTCTTATGAGAAACTGTTGCTATGTGCCATGTGGGCAATCCAGAGGTCTCTCTTTGTTGGAGAGGAATTCCAAGAAACTGGCCCATTCACTGGCTCCTCATTCCCCCCTGGTTGTTGGCCCTACTCTCAGCGGAGCCATCTTCAGTTTGCTGTTGTTTCCCCAGAAGTCTCCACATTCACTGCAGAATCAGCGGAAGTCTCAGTGAAGCTTTGAGTGGTCAACCTGATCACAGGTTGAAAGCAGGCACTAAATAATACTAAGTTGTACAACTATATTTCTCACATCAGTTAAAATGAGTCATGAGTCACTCAGTGGCTGGCTAGGTGGGCAAATCACTTTCTCTCGGCCCAGTCTACCTCACAGGATTGTTACTAGAGATAACAATCATATAAGGGTGCATTCTGAATGCTGTTTTGAATTCCTGAAGGAAAAGTGAGATGTAAAGCTAACAAAATACAAAAATAAATAACACTGTTGTTAAAGATCAAGATTTTCACTCTTATATTAAGTCAAAGAAGGTCTCCTGAATAATATCCACTGAATAATATTCCACAGAGTTATGCTCCAAGAAACAACAAGAGAAGCAAGACAAAAAGCAAATTTAGTTCATTTAATTGATATTTAAATACATTACATTAAATATAATGGATAATGTTACTTAGTAAGTATATATTCTTTTTTCTTCTTCTGCCATATAAAAATATTATCTAGTAACAACTTCTAAAATTTGTTTGGAGCAATATGTTGAGTTTATAGGAGACCTCAGACTGTGTCCGTCTCTTTTAGATCTAAGCCTTGAGATCTAGATCAATATTAGTTTCTAATATTCAAGTGCAGATATAAACTTTCCTTTTACAACCCTGTAGTCCCTATTTGGGGTAGAGTCAGGGTGACTGGATGACACTGAGCATTTACTGGCTGGATGCCCTTCCTGACACCATATGGTGTTCGTAGCAGATATTTTTTGTGTTTTTTCTTTGTGGCTTAAGAGAGAAGCATCTGCTGCTACTTAGAATTGAACTCTCAACCTTCCAAGTGGGAGATGAGCATCTACATCAGGGGTTGCCAACCTTTTGGACCTCAGGGACCACCAAACTCATAATTTTAAATCCCATGGACCACTAATTTGAATTTTGACTGACGGTGGCGCAGGAAACATTGGCCGGGCTCTCAAGAGATGAGTGACTCCAGCTGCTTCTCTCCACTAACAGACAAAATTCTCTCTCTCTAAGTATCAACAGTGAGGTGTCACTTAAAATGGTTCATTCTGTATTGTTGAATTTCTACTACTTATTGCCTCAGGTATTAAATACTGTCGTCCTGATTAGGAGGGGGAAACATTTACTGTTTTGCATTTCTTGATTACGAGAAGCCACTCTCCAACCAGTATAATAAAATGGAACTATTTTGCCATTATATTACAATTTCTCTTTCTCTCAACAACCTCTCTACCCCAATTATTATATTTATCAACCTGCAATGGGCCAGTAACATAACATACAAGAAGCCTTGCCAAAAGGCTCCAATTTTGTGACAGGGATCCACACCACAAATACATGAAACTCTTGATTCCTCCACCGTCCACGGGAGAAAAAAAACATGGCACCAAAGGAACTAGGAATCTCCCCTTCAGACAAAGGAGTGGCTGGCTGGATGCGGTTTTATACCCGGTGCCATGAAGGACTCCAGAAGCCGGGCTCGGGTATTCCCGATAGACACATAATGGGGGGCAGAGGGCACGTCCTCAGGTGGGACTGTAAACAGGACACCCAGGAGTTGGCAGGGTTTAGAAGAGGGGTGAAGGCAGTGGCGGTGGCAGAGGGAGGGTTTTTTTCCCTTTGTGGAAGCCCCTTCGGGTGCCGCATCTTCTCTTCCAGCACTGCCTCCAGCGGCAATTGGAAGTTCAGTGCTTCTGAATGGAGCACTGGATGGAACACTTCCCTGGCTGCCGCGCTTTGGTGACGGGTGCAGGCAAAGGTAGCGTCCTCGGGGCCATGCTGCTGGAGCAATGCTGGCACTTCGGGGATGAGCCCCCTCCCCCCCCCCATGTTAGCGAGGTGCAACAACGTTGTGCTCCCCTTTGCACAGGTGTTCGGCCAAGCTATCTGCAAAAGCGTTTCTCTTGAAGAATGCTTGACAGTTTGCAGATATCTTGGCCACCGGAGAGAAGCAGCCTGAGTCACTCTCATCTCTTGAGAGCCCAGCCAAAGTTTCCCACGACACTCACGCTTCAGCGCTTTGACTCCCAGGAGCAGGAGAGTCTCCCTCTCTCTCTCTCTCTCTCTCCCTCTCTCTCTCTCTCTCTCTCAGCACTCGCAGAGAAGCAGCCAGAGTCACTCTAGTCTCTCAAGAGCCCAGCCGAAGTTTCCCGTGCTGCTTCTGCAAGCGCTCCTCGAGAGAGATGATTTTGCATATAGCTTGGCTGAACTCCTGTCCCTGGGAGTCAAAGCACTGAAGTGGAAATTTCCAACCCCACTATAGGCCTGTCCCATATTCCAGAGCTGCAGTAGTCACAAGACTCTCCCTTTGGTCATCCTGGAGCAGTTCATCATGGCAGGCTGGTGCATTGGCCAGTCCTGTGACTACTGCAGCTCTGGAATATGGGACCGATTTTCCCACCAATGTTAGCAAGCTACCCTGGGGCGGATTTCCCTCCCCTGCCATTGGTCTTACCTTACCTTACCTTCCAGTTCCAGCTCACGTGGCTCTACTCAAGGTGTGGGGGCCAGTGGGTAGGTGGGCCATGTTGGTGGCACAGACTTGTGTTCCCACACAGCCTGGATTAATTGCTTTGGAGAGGTGCTTTGTGGGGGACATTCCTCTGTGGCCCACCAAAATTTTCTTGCAGCCTACTGGTTGGCAACCGCTGATCTACATCACTAGGCCTCCACACTACTCATTCAAGTGCATGTCTATTGTGCCAATTTCACTATGGGGAGCTATCCTGTAAACATTTACAAATTCTAAAAATATCTAACCATTTAGAAGTACAACTTGCAGGAGTTTCAAAGATTCATATCCATAAAATTGCAGTTTGGAGAAAGCACTTTAAGAGACATGAAAAGAAGCATGGAGATTTTCTTCTTTTTTCTCCTCATTGATAAAGGACTCAGGTGGCTGAATCCCCACAATGGAGATAGACTCATTGTTTAGCCTCTTTGCTGCCAAGCCCAGGCAAGCATAGATAAAGCCAATAATCTGGAGAGAATTCTAAGGATTTAATGACAGGAAAGAGAGAGCAGAAAGAAGGTTGGAAGGAAGCTATAAAGGAGAGAGAGGGACACACTGAATCTCCCCAAGCTGTTTAGAAATAGACATTAAACAGACTCCATTTGGAAAAGAATAAATTCCAGACTACGTAGGCAATTCTTTAAAAAAAATAAATTCCAAGGGGAACAAAAATCCTTCGAATCTTAAAAGCTAAGGAATTAATTCTAGCATAAGCATCTATAGAAATGATTTTGCTACATCAGATACCTGCAGCTCTACCAACGTGCTTCTAAATTCAGAAAAAAAACCTGGTAGCCTCTTTTGGGACTGCAGTAAGCATTTTATTTAAGGCATGAGCTTTCATGACCTGGTTATCATAAAATTAATAGGACTCTGTTCCTCCACTGTCTATGAGCTCCTGGTGCCTTTTCCCCATTTCCTCAGAACATACATCAAGTACAGTCAGAACCCTGGAACGCTTGAGAACAATGTGATGGCTTGAAATGCCATAATATTAGAGAAAAGATGGGAACAATATATAAAAGATACATTTAATCTACAGTTCAGGTTCCATTTCTCAAAGTAAGGTTCTGTTTTGATAATGCTATGCACATACTGAAGACAGTGAGATTTATTTCCAAAGAAACATGTACAGGGTAGAGCTGTCAGACACATGCAGACCAATCCATTACATATTTATTCATGTTCTCAAGTGGTTGAGCACACTTCATCTTTGGAATTCAGATTTGTAACGAGCCCTTCTTGTCCAAATAACACCATTATAAAACTAAAACTTTTCTATAACCCTGTACCTTCAGAATTCAAACTAAAAAGAGGTAGGGGCTTAACCTATATTTTTAGTAGGACCTAGAAATTCTAAAAACCATGCTGTCATCTTGTTTCGCAGCTTTCTGACTCTCCTAGAGCTCATGCATACTTGGCTATACCCTCAATGGGGGAAAAAAAGTTTTGCTAGTTTCAGGGCCTTGGCTCCCTGCTGTGCATAACCAGCTGCCAAAAAAGTAGCAATTTCCAGCCTATGGTCTTTTTCTGACAGTATTTCTCACTCAGCCTGTGATGCTGGAAAAAAACCCAACAAGACAGTTCTAGTCATCCTGTAAAAAAATGAGTTTTCTTGACAGAAAATAGAAAAAATACTTCAGAATCCTGTGTAGCTTCCCAAAACAAGTTTATTCTTGCACGACCAGAACAAAAACAGTTATAAAAACTTAATTCCTAATTGTGTGTGGGTGTGTGTGTGTGTGCAATACATGGAATTCTGGTCTGGCTATCCAGAAAAAGTAGGCAGTTCAATAGACTTTGGGAATTTTTAGAACAGGAATGGTGAATTCTGGAGTCCTTCAGATGTTGCTGATCTATAGATCTTGGAGGGCAAGAACAATAAACTTTGTTCTTATGGACTAAGTAATATTTAGGCTGGTGGTTCTCAACCTTTTCTTCACCATGGACCCCCGTTAAATACTTTTTTGTGGCCATGTCTACTGACCCATGAGACTTAAATCATAACATTTCTTCAAGTCTTCGCGGACCCCCTGGGATGACATTGTGGCCGGCAGGGCTCCATGGACCACAGGTTTAGAACCATTGATTTAGGCAATAAACTGTACCAAGGCTGTTTGCACATGAAAGGTGGATTTGTAATGAAAGTGGACTTTTAGTAGGATAGAAAGAGAAGAAAGTTTACATCAGAAATGTCTGATTGTAGAACCTTAATTTAGAACAAAGCAATGGAAATTCTGAAATTCACTTGTGGATGCAGACATACTGAAAATAGAAAGATGGGAATGTCTGCCTTTATCAGCTTACTGCACAAGTACTACGCATTAAAATTTGAAATATTTGAAATGCATATCTCAAGAGAAAATATGTATGGAAATATACATTTGGAGAATAGTGATTCTTAAAATATGACTTTAAATATGATTTTTTTAATTTAAAAAAAGATTAAAAAGAAAGAATAACACACTGATTAGTGAGAAAGATGATAAAATATGTAAATGAATGCATGCAATATTAAGAGGAAGTGGAATTCATACTGTACATTCTAGTGAGAACACAGGAATGGAAATATGACCTGTCACCAAACATACCTGGTTTGACGCAAGGGGATAGGCAATGAGATACATAGAAAAGGATCAAAAGTATTGCTCTGTTTCCGGCAATGAGGGCAAGTCAATGAAGATCTAGGGGGAAAAAATTAGAGAAATTCTTCATCAATAGTAAAATTGACATCAGGTTTAGCAATGCCAGGTTTTAAAAAGTTGATTTCTAATTTGGTATTCTAGATTATGACATTTTCTTCGACCTTGGGCAAGAAAGAAAACTACAGATTGCTAAAGACCTGAGAGTATATCTCCTGTCAAACATGGAAAATGATATTTCTATAAAAATTAGTAGCACTTTGATGAGATCTGCCTTGTATATTATATAATACACAAATTAGTAGCACTTTGATGAGACCTGCCTTGTATAATATATGCAACATTGACATCTCTCTGTCAGATAAGATCTCGATAAATGAACTTTCAGGGTCTCTCTCAACCTCTGAAGGATCTTGTTCTGTTTATTAGACTCCTCATGGCAACATTATTACAATAAATATCCAAAGCAGCCAATTTAGAATTGTTATCATTACATTAAATCAACTTTTGAATAGTTAAGATCAGACAAACAATATGTTTGCATTTTTACCCATATAAAATGATTTGTAGCATACAAGCACACAATACTGTAGCCATTTTCTTATCAACTCCAGGACCATTTGGCAACAGGTTTCTCCATAGTATTTTAGTAAAGTTCTTTCTATAAGAATTGGTGGTTTATATTTTCACATCTATGCCTACAATGTATTTAAGGCTGTTACTAATTAGTAATTCCCCTCCCCCTCACATACACATAGCTTGGTCAGGGGCAAGGGGATAATATACTCATTTATTCATAGACTTCATATTCAAAAACAGATCTCATAGCTTGCACCTTTGAAAACTGAATCACAAATTTGCTTGCCAACACTATATTGATTCTTTACACCAAGATGGAGGGAGGGAGGGAAGGAGAGGAGGGGAGGGGAGGGGAGGGAGGGAGGGAGGAAGAAGGAAGGAAGGAAGGAAGGAAGGAAGGAAGGAAGGAAGGAAGGAAGGAAGGAAGGAAGGGACTTCATAATGTTGAGAGTTCATGGATTTTTTCTTTGACATATAATCTTCATTGGCTAAATTTCAGGTTTTGTTTCTAGCATGAAAAGCATGGAGAAAGGGTTATAAGTGAAGTATATATTCAGCTGGATATGTTAGACTTAGCCCACCATACTCTGAAATTCACTATTTGCTATGCCACACTAATAATGGTACGGATCCTTTTTTGGCCCAATTATTCTATTTGCTTTTAACACCTGCTTAGGATCACAGAGAGGGTAGCTGATAACATGATGTCGCCAGAGAGATGGAAAAATGTCTGGCTCATTTTCTCCCTCTCTCTTTTTTTAAAAGGTGGCTTAAAGGTAATGTGAGTGCCTTAAGCTGTCAGGTTAAGTCACTCATTCTGCCCTTTTAAATCATTTCAAAACAAGTAAAATGGCAAAAATTGAAGGCCAAAAGAATAAAAAGATCCTCAATGCATAAAGCACACATTTTAGGCATTAACCACCTCCCATCCAAAAAATAAAAAAGCCCAAATTTTCAAACCTGCCAAATCAATCTTATAGGCAATAACTTGCTACTCCCTGCAATAAACAGTAATAAACCCTAAGGCTGAGCACTCATTTTCAATCTGACACCAATAAGTGTGGTTAAGAGGTTGCTCATGGACTGAATTTGGTGGAAGGACCTAAAACTGAAATCATAACCAGGAAGCCCCATGTCACAAGGACGCCATTTCCAGTTAAGATGGCCAAATGATTTACTGTGTCTTACAAACTGCCCCGTTCAATATTTCTCTAAGATTTATTTTATTTACACCCATCAGACTCTGAGATAAACGATGAACAATATGAAATAAATACAATAATACATCCATATATAACATTAAAATTTATTAAAAAAAACAAAATTAAGCAATAATTAACTAATAACATTTTCCTTTTCCACCGGCTCTCTAAAACACTCCAGTTTTTAAAAGCTTATAGACTGCAAGTACTGTGAGTGCTCTTCCAATTTCTAGTGGGAAACCAGAAACATGTGGAAGAATGAGGTGGCACCCACAAACCTTAGCTCCTCTCACAAAGTTTTGTGTCTGATCAAAGCATCTTCTGGATATATAGCAGAAATAAAGCCTCAGTTTCAAGGGGAAAAAAAAATAACGGAATTGAAAGTCTGCATAGAGACCTTTCTTGGCTTTAAATCCAGGTGAAGAGAGTGGCAGATCTGTGTTTCATCCAAATAAGGGCACATTTCTAACATCTTTCCTCTTCATTCCATTCGACACCTCTCACTTCCATTCTTAGTAATGCCTCACAACTATTTCAACTCAGAAAAGACCCTAAGAAATCATCTCATTTGTGCTATTCCTTGGTTCAATTACATCATGGTTTTGCACATTTTCACCTTAGTTTAAAATAGTACAGTAATCTTTTCTTTTCTGAGTTTTGTTAAACCAACACTCAGACTTTTACCATCTGCTTCCTTCAAAATCATGTGGCATGTTAAATGACAGTCTTTGAAACTTAAACAATTAAGGCATCCACCCTCACTCCCCTTCTTGTAAATGGATTGACAAATTGCGAGAGCATCCACAGAACTATGGTGCACCTACGTTTTGAATTCTCATGTAATTAACAATTCTAGTCAAAGGAATTTAAAGAGCCTAACTGGAATGAGAACAGCTCCAATAATCAAATTCATGAAAACAGAACTGGCTACAGTAAACTTCAAATCTGTACCAGGTGTCAATCATGCAACACAATAAATGTTTGCTATTTTATAGGGATATGTGTTATTTTACAAAATACATTCAAGTTCTGCCAGGAAAAGATTGCCAATTAAAGTAAAAAAAAAGGAGGCTGAAAAAGGGGAAGAGAAGAAAGGAAGATGGAGAGAAACAACTTTCTTCAAAATTACTAGCAAATTATTAATTTTTTTAAATTTATTTATTTTGTCAATACGCTACAAGGATAAACATAGTTGTGAATACATGAAATGAATATTATTATTATTTTATTATTATTTTATCAGACTTGTATGCCACCCTTCTCCCAGAGGACTCAGGGCGTCGAACATATAAAAAGAAATATATTTACAATAAAAAGATATTAAATAAAGAACAAGCTATAAATACAAGAAACATTAAAACAGCAAACCCACCCCCAGGTCAATCCAGGCCGGCCTGCTGAAACAGCCAAGTTTTTAGGTCTCGACGAAAGGAGCGGAGATCAGGGGCCAAACGAATATCCGCAGGGAGCTGATTCCATAGGGCAGGCGCTCCCACAGAAAAGGCCCTAGCCCTGGGAACCGCCAGCCGACAATGCCTGACTGACGGTATTCCCAGGAGGCCCCTCCTGTGGGAGTGCACGGAGCGATCGGAATGTGATGCTGGCAGGAGGCGTTCCCGCAAGTACCCTGGACCCAAGCCATTTAGGGCTTTATAAGTTGTTACTAACACCTTGAAGGAAACCCGGAAGGCAACTGGCAGCCAATGCAAGTTGCGCAGGAGGGGTGTACCATGGGAGTATTGGGATACCCCCATCACAGCCCGCGTGGCCGCATTCTGCACCAGCTGCAACCTCCGAGTAATCCGCAAGGGTAGCCCCATGTAGAGAGCATTGTAGTAGTCGATTCTGGAAGTGACGAGCGCATGGGTGACCGTTCGAAGGGCATCTCAGTTCAGGTAAGGGCGGAGCTGGCAAACCAGCCAAACCTGGGCAAAAGCCCCCTTGGCCACAGCTCCCACTTGCTCCTCCAGACTGAGCTGTGCATCCAGGAGGACACCCAGATTCCTCGCCCTATCCACGGGAGGTAACACCTCCCCCCCCATGACCAAAGATGGCACATCCACTGAACACCGAGATGCCGGTAAGAACAGCCACTCAGTCTTGGCCGGGTTAAGCCAGAGTCTGTTACTCCCCATCCAGGCCTGCACCGCCTCCAGGCACTGGGACATCATCGAGAGAGCATCACTGATCTGGTCTGGGGTGGAGATATACAACTGGGTATCATCTGAATATTGATGATACCTCACCCCGAAACCACGGATGATCTCGCCCAGCGGCTTCATGTAGATATTAAACAGGAGAGGTGAGAAAACAGACCCCTGTGGCACCCCACAAGTGAGGGGCCTTGGGGCCGATCTCTGCTCTCCTGCCAACACCGACTGCGAGTGGCCCGAGAGGTAGGAGGAGAACCACTGCAGAACGGTGCCCCCCACTCCCAACCCCCAGAGCCGCCGCAGAAGGATACCATGGTCGATGGTATCGAAAGCCGCTGAGAGATCTAAAAGGACCAGGACAGAGGAAAAGCCCCTGTCCCGAGCCCTCCAGAGATCATCCACCAGTGCGACCAATGCTGTCTCAGTGCTGTGTCCGGGCCTGAAACCCGATTGGTACAGGTCGAGATAATCAGGGAACAGTGGAAGCTGTTGAACCACCACGCTCTCAACAACCTTTGCTAAAAAGCGAAGGTTGGAGACTGGACGATAGTTGTTCAAAACGGTTGGGTCCAGAGCAGGCTTCTTGAGGAGGGGTCTCACCACCGCTTCTTTCAAGGCGGCGGGAAAAACCCCTCACTCAAAGAGGCATTGACAACTGCCTGGAGCCAACCGCGTGTAACCTCCCTGGAGGCATAAACCAACCAGGAAGGACACGGGTCCAATAAACACGTGGTGGAAGACAGCCTCCGCATGATCCTGTCCACTTCATCCAGGGAGACAGGGTCAAACTCAACCCAGATAGGATCCACAAGACTCATCGCCACTCCATCATCCAAACCCTGCCAATCGGAGTCCAAGCCGGCCCGAATCTGAGCAATCTTATCCGCCAGATGTAAACTAAATTCCTCTGCTCTGCCCCGCAAAGGGTCCCCCCTCTCCTCCAAATGCAGGAGGGAGCGAGTGATTATATGAATACATATAAGAAAAATAAAAGAAACAATAGGACAGGGACGGTAGGCACGTTGGTGCACTTATGCCCCCTACAGGAAAGGGGTGAGGTCAATAGCAGACAGTCTAAGGTTAAAGTTTTTGGGGTTTGGGGAAGAAACCACAGAGTCAGGTGGAGTATTCCAGACATTGACCACTCTGTTGCTGAAGTCGTATTTCCTGCAATCAAGTTTGGTGCGGTTAACTTTGAGTTTGTATCCATTGTGTGCTTTTGTATTGTTATGGTTGAAGCTGGATATCTCCAAGGGAAGAAGGATTCAGTTTCAGCTTTCCTGTTATAGCAAAGAGAGAGCAACCCCCCACCCTTTAAAAAGCATCTGAAATTAAATTTAATCTCAGAGCCATAGGTTCAGCTAATCAACTGAAAGGTCTTAATAAGATGACATCATTGGAAGTATTAGTTGCTTAGCAGGTTACATGAGAAATGAAACTTGCTTCCTGAGATGAAAGTAAAAACATTTCCAAAAAGACAAAGGGAGGAAGCAGTGCCAGGTGGGGAAAAGTAACACAGAGGTCTGAATCTATTCCAGAAAAGGGAAGAATGACTGCACTGTAACTATACAAAGCTAGACCTGATCCTAACTCTAGCCACCATACATCAGAAAGCAAGATATTTACCCCCTTCTTCAGAAATAGTGGGGCTTGCACAAATATGTAAATGTCCTTGTGAAAAGGTCACCACAGTATAGATAATACAATTCATATTATCTTTGCAGCTGGTTTTCTATAACAGTTCTACTGTAACAGTTCTGTTGCTACCCAATTAAAGTTATAGGACAGCACTGAATTCACCCAATATCAAAGGGGTTGTACAATTTTAACTAATCAGGGTATTAAATCAAGAACAGCAGTGGTGACATCCAGAGAGAGCATTTTACAGCTTAGTTATCTCTTTTATTGACATAAATCACCATTTATTTATGCAAAGAGATCTTTGAAAATGCAAAAACTGCTCATGTTTTCTTCTCATCAACCTTTAGCCAAGCAAAATTCCGGGTTTCGAAATAGAAAAAGGAAAGAAAATATATAAAAATAATAACTTCCAACTTTCTTTGGTGTAGATACAAATATAAAATACATTAATATTTTGCTCTAAAATTAACCATACTTTTATAATAATCAATATTGTATTTCATCTTCTGCTGAAAATTAAGTCTTTTTTCATCTGCTCTTCAAACAAGACTTTAAAAAGACCCCCATATTGTGCCTCAATCTTGAATAAAAAGTGCTTGTGTTTAAGATCCATGCTCTTCCTGTTTGTGAAAACTTCCCGGGAGGTGACATGCAGGTGGATTCTGGTGGTGATTAATGTTTCCTTGCAGGAAGGGGTAGTGCCACAGTATTTTAAGGAGGCTGTGGTCCACCCTTTTCTTAAGAAGCCATTGCTGTATTCCACTCTCTTGGATAATTTTTGACCTGTCTCCAATCTTTCCTTCTAGAGGAAGGTCATTGAGAGGATGGTTGTGTGGAAGCTCCAGAAGTTTCTGGATGAAATGGATTATCACCAGTCAGGATTCAGGGCTATATATGGGATGATAAAGTGGCCTTGGCTGTGATTTTTTATGATCTCTGGCGGGAGCAGGATGGGTGTAGTTCATCCATCCTTGCTTCTACTTGACAACTCAGTGGCCTTTGATACAATCAACCATGGTATCTTTCCGAAGTGGCTTCAGGTGTTGGGAGAGGGGGTCTCTGTGTTATTCTGATTCATTTCCTTCCTCTGTGGCTACCATCAGTCAGTGTTGATAGGAAGTGAGAAGTCCAGCCCTTTGTCCACTGCTCTGTGGGTCCCACAGGGCTCAATACACAAAACCACTGGGTGAGATCATCCATCACCATGGACTGAGGTATCATCAATATGCTGATGATACTTAGCTGTATGTCTCGGCCCATGGTGAGTTAAGCGATGGCATGATCTCCCTCTCATAGTGTTTGGATGCTGTTAAGGGCTAGATGGAGAACAGCAATCTGAAACTGAGCCCTGGCAAGATCAAGTTTGTGGTTTGGAGTCTTTGGTCCATGGAGAATTGCTACATTTTATTTTGGATGGGCTGGCACTGCCCCAAACAGATCCAGTGTGTAATCTGGGGGTTCTTCTGGACTCAAAACTCCTGCTCGAAGAGCAAGTGGCAGTGGTGGCCAGGAGAACCTTATACAACTAACTGCAGGTTGTGCACCAGTTACACCCTTTCCTAGACCAACAATCCCTACTCATGATCACTCACGCCCTAGTTATCTCCCATCTTGACAGCAGCCCACACAGTTTTGTGCAGATCCAGGTGTGACATACATCACTTTTCCTGTGGGAGCTGCATTGCTGCCGATTTGCCTCCAGGTGCAATTCAAGGCACTGATCATCACCTTTAAAGCCCTTCATGGCTTGGGACTGGGTTATCTGAGGGACCATTTTTTGCCAATTTCATCTATCTGATTCACTAGAGAGGGAAGGCAAGGAATGTTGCATGTCCTGTTCCCTAAGGAGGTACACCTGGCAGGACCCAGAAGAACGGCCTTCTCTGTGGTGGCTTCCTCCCTTTGGAATATCATCCCTGCAGAAATCAGAGTGGCCCCCACTTTGATACTTTTTTATAAGGCCCTGAAAACTTGGTTCTGTCAAAGGGCCTGGGAAATCCAGAGTCTGATAGTGCCCATCAAGTGGCTCATTTGACTGTGTGCTGTTGTCAGGGGGGTGCGGTGTATTTTTTGTTATTTTTTTAGATTGGGTTTTTATTGTTTGTAAGTCCCTGTGAGTAAGTGGGCAGCCATATAAATTGGATGGATGGATGGATGGATGGATGGATGGATGGATGGACAGATACTCCATCCGATCTAAAGATGGAAAGTCCCCTAGACCAAATACCCATTGTGACTTGATCATTTCAGAATTCACCTTGAGTCCATTGCTTCCCAATCTACTCACTAGGTTTCCAGATACAGCGTCACATTCTACAGATTCTACATTCTACAGATCTACTCATGGCTGCCTGGTTCCCTTGTGGTCTCTTCTGCAGTGGGGTCCACTGGGCGCTGCTTTCTCCAAGTACCTACAGGTCTCTCTAGTCTCTCTATTCCCCTCCACAAATGCTAGCTAGCTGGTTCCTACAGGCTGCCTTTTCCCAGTGTTCCACTCTCTAGTTTTCTCCTGTTGCTGTCTCCCAGTATTCTGCTCTCCCTTGGCACCATACCAACTGCTATTGGCTCCTAATTTGGTAATGCAGTCTTACAGTGCTTTCAACAGTGCTGCCTGCACATTAGAGATTGTCCATTTTCCCCTAAGTATGGATGGGAAAATGAAGAAGATGGTTAAGAAGATGTATAATGTGATGCAAAGCAGATCTAAATCCATCTCCCATAATAGTAGAATTCACTGCCATTGATTGGCACTAAATTCAAGACAGATAAAAAAGAAAGTATTTCTTTACATAGTGTGTAATTTACTTTTGTTACATTATAGAGCAACAATAGCCATGATTCTAGATAAGTGCATCCCAAACTTGGGAAGATTACCCCAAATTAGGCAAGAGTGGTTTTTCTTTGGGTAATGACACACAATTCTTATTTAAATAAGGATTTTCTGGTATGTAGTAAAAAGGACTTCTGATAAAGGTTTGGGGTTATTAAGAAAAAAAGTTTGGGAAGCATGATTCTTGGATGATTCTCAAAATGTATTCAATACATTCATGGAAAAAGGGTCAGCCTACCAAAGATTATTTTCATGATATCCAAATCGATGTTCAGAGACATGAACATGTCACAGAGTAACAGCTGGGTTTATGGCTCTCCTGAGATGTACAATATCTTTCTGATCATTCTAAGAAATAGTTTGCTGGACTAGGAAGTGCCTTGATTTGGTCCAGTGGATCTTTTAATAGATAAATATTAAAG
The DNA here is from genome assembly GCA_009733165.1 of Naja naja. Classification (NCBI taxonomy): domain Eukaryota; kingdom Metazoa; phylum Chordata; class Lepidosauria; order Squamata; family Elapidae; genus Naja; species Naja naja. The sequence goes on along the minus strand of CM019149.1, from coordinate 126,129,852 downwards.
CAGAAGAGTAGGCATTGAGAGTACATGGTGATTTTTCCTTTAAGGCTGCTAAAAAGAAGTCCTGATTAAATCTCCCACAACCACTTCCCTTTCCTAATACTATCCCATGTTTTAAAGAAATGCTCTAGCAAAGCATATCATGAATATTAAGTAGCCAGTTCACCTCATCTGCTGTTGCTTTTCTCACATCCTAAATTAAAATCTAACCAAAGCCTGAGCCTTGTTTTCCTTTGTTGTGCATCAGAGCCAGTAATCTGTGAGCAAAGCAGCACTACACATTAATAGATTGTTTGCATAAAGGCAGCCTTTGATGCCCAGATTACAAGTTGGCTGAATGAAAATGGAGGCAGCCTTTTTAATAAGTATTAATGAGAAAGGGAGTAATTAGGAAGCTGGAGAGATCTGGCATGCCTAGCATGTCCCTTCTAACCAGTCTGATGGGAAAGGAGCCTTAAGGGGCACCCAAGGTCATCTGGTCTGTTAAGAGTTTCTATGGCAAGGGGAGACCAAATACTTTTGTTGGGGAAAAGATGGAGACACTATTGAAGTCTTATATGCAAATTACAATGCCCATACAGAGGCACTATGAGTGAACAAATCAGGAGCACAATAGGAATTAAGATAATTTAAGTTACAAAATGAAACAAAACAAAAAATTCCACACACACACACACACACAAACAGAGGTGCAGAATTATATCATTTAATTAGAAAGGGCCCAATTTTTCATTTAAAGGAAAATATAAATTCCATAAGAAAAAAAAAATTAAGTACAAAATTGCTGCAATATAAGCAAAAGGAGGGCACCTGAAGATCCTCAGCCAATTTTACAAGTCCTCTGCAACTGATCTCTGACCTCCAAAAGAACCAGTTTGGCCTAGTAGTTAAGGAACCAGGCTAGAAAATGGGAGACTATGAGTTCTAGTTCCTCCTTAGCCATGAAAGCCAGCTTAGTGATTTTGGGCTAGTCACTCTCTCTCAGCCCAACTCACCTCATAGGGTTGTTGTGGTGATGGGGAAAATAGGAGTAGGGAGGTGTACTGGATATGTTCACTGCCTTGAGTTATTTGTAAAAATACAGATGGGATATAATATAATAAATAAGAGAAGAAAGGAAGCAGCCTATAGAAAGAAAGGTCTTGGCACTGCCAAGTTTGGGTTCAAACTTACTACATGTTGTACTCTGGCAGATTGTCAAGAATGTGCAGTAGAAGATTTCCTCCACTAGCAGAGAACTGAATTAGATGATTTTGGAATTCCTTTCAAAATTTACAACCCACTGAGAATTCATTAATCATAGCCTGTATAACTTTCAAATCTATTGTTGTTCTGAAACATAGGTAACCTGGTGCTCTCCAGAAGACTTCAATTCCATTTGATCTCAGTCAATATTGTGGCTAATTTCAAATTTGTGACAAGGATAGCAAGAGATTTTAGTCCAAAAACAGTACCAGGTTCCCTATCACTGGCCTAAACAATTTTTTTAAAAAAATTCAAACAATTCTCAGTTTGATGAATTTTGTTCGCTATGGAGTGTAATTTCAAAACTCACAGCACTATCATGAAGCAGTGACTGCCCTACTATAGCAATGCATTTTTGTCTGTCTTTTGTGTGGCTCTAGGTTTCATGCTACCAAATGGCACAAATCCCTTCAGATGATTCTGATTCAATAATCAAGTGGCAAAGCTCATTTGTCACCTCAGTTCATTTCAATTTCCTTCCCAAAAGTATGTTTTTGTTCTACAAATATAAGAGGGGGACTTGTGATATGGAGAAAGGGGATTTTTTTTTTTGCAAACTCTTCACATTGAACATGAAGTTGTTGATAAGGGGCATTTTTGCAGAAAAAAAGTAAATTCTCAGTATCTACTCAAGCAAATGTTTGTGGTTGCATTCCTACGGCATAAGATACGAGCCACATCAGCCGCCCTTTCAAACACTACAATGGGTTGCCATGGAGATGGCTGCAATGTCACAGCAGAGCGAAGCAATGTACGTCTGTGGCTTGAGAAAGAAGGCTGGAGATTGGGAGCTCATCTGTTTTCCCATAAAGGAGGGTTAATTGGAATTCTCTGCTTGGGAGGCACAATTGCTGCAGGGGATGGTTCCCAGTATGGTATAGGCCTAGAGACAGTTTTGCTGAACTGATTGCATTTTAAGTGACCTATTATTAATAATTAGGGAAATGTCCGTCATTACGATAAGCTGCGTGGGAAGGAAGGAAGGGATTGATTGCCTCTGGTGAATACAATCTCCTGCAAAAGGTTTGGCCTACCACTGTGAGTATGGCAGAGACATTTTGCCTTTATAGCAACAATATAGTTGGCTAATTCTGCCAACTGCTTAGCAGTTCGATCCTAACCGGTCAAGGTTGACTCAGCCTCCCATCCTTCCGAGGTCGATAAAATGAGGACCCAGATTGTTGGAGGCAATATGCTGACATTTGTAAACCACTCAGATCTAAAGCTCCATGAAGCGGTATATAAGTCTAAGTGCTATTGCTAATATGTACAAAAATACAGGGATACATTTTTGCCACAGAGGGTGCATTTTTTAAGTGCATGTATTTTTTTTTCAAATTGCTCTTTTAAGATTAATACTACATATATATTATCCCATGCAATGGATTATGTGTCTACAATGGAAACTTTAAAAAAAATTTGTAGCACACATTATGTCCTTTCAAGGTTTCATAAGAGGCTATCTTGTTTTCACTACAGCAGCCTTACTCAACTATCATTCTTGAAGCCACTCTCTTATATTAGATTGCACACAGGAATAACTCTTTGCTTTATTTTAAAAAATAAGCAAGTATATCCAAGACAAAGAATGTTATTTATTTATTTATTTAATACCCTTATTATTTTTATAACTTATGGCTAAAAGAGAAGAGTATTTAGACGGTAGTCCTTCACTGCAGTCAATTAAAAGTGTAGTCTAGAGACCAGGGGTAGGGAAACTTGGCACTTTTATCACTTTTGGACTTCAACTCCCAGAATTCCTGAGTGAGCCATAAAAGGTTCCCCATCCCTGGCCTACTGGTTTTTCAGTTGTGGGGGAAATCGATTTTTGACATGAATGGGACTGTTTAATATATAAATGTAGGACATGTGGGGGACATTGATTTCCCCCACAACTGAAAACCAGTAGGCCAGGGATGGGGAACCTTTTATGGCTCACTCAGGAATTCTGGGAGTTGAAGTCCGTAAGTAATAAAAGAGCCAAGTTTGCCTACCCCTGGTCTAGACTACTGTTTCTCAACTTTAAAAAAGTGTGGACTTCAACTTTCAGAATTGCTCAACCCGCATGCTACACAGAAGAATAACCTTTTAGCAAGATCATCCCTCAGGAGTAACTGGCTAATCCTGACTGAGTCTCTCAATACTTGATTATAGCACATCCTTCAAGTCCCAGCTGGTTTGTGATCATTCAACTGCATGCCATTAGACTTGTTTTAAATGTGTGACCAATTAAGTTACTTCCTCTATTTACTTTGCAGCTTCTTGAACAACAACCTGGATGTGATAACACAGTAACAAATGGTTATTGTTTCAAGCCCAATGCATTTTTATTTACTAAACTGTATAGATCAGATGTAAAATGTGATAAGAATTCCATACTGGACAGTATCCAAAACAGATGGTCTGCAGATGCAAAGAAGGATGGTTTATCCATTAACCTGTACAAACAAACTACCATGACAAACAGAATAGAACAGCTGGAGTGGCAGACTTTGCCAAAGAAAAAAATTGACTAATGGTTTAATGAAATGACATTCATAACTGCCCATAACAATTTGCATCATTTATACTCAGAGAGGGGAATTATTGATAACTTTGTTATGTTTATATTGTGCTTTTACTTCAGGAGTTCAAGATGATGTACAGAGTGCTCCTGCTTGCTACTTTTCACAGTCTTGTAAAGTGGGTTGAACTAAGAAAGAGTGATAGGCCCGAAGTCACCCAGTGACCCTCCTTGGTGGAAGGAAGGCTTACACCTAGGTTCCTAGTGCCAGTCCAAATTGATCTGAACTCACCATCTAATGTGAACCACTGAGAATTTCTCATAAATCCGTTTAACTTATTGTACTTTGCTCAGTGCCTACAGAGCTCACTTCTTTAAAGTCAAGTTGCATTCCACATGCAATGGGAACAATTTAACCATGCAGTTTTAATTTACTTTATTATCTCTTGCCTGGATTTCTCTAGCACAGGGGTGTCAAATTCATGTTGTCAAGTTGTCGTCATGTGACATATCAGGACTTTTTTTCCCCTTCACTAAACCGGGGGTGCGGGTGGCCAGTGCATGACGCATCCAGGCTGTGGGCCACAAGTTTGACAACCCTGCTCAACACTTAACCATTCTTGGTGGAACAGCTCTCATTCTCCTACTGGTTCCACAAGAATACAAGCTCCATCAGCCTGTATATTGCACAGTCTAAATGGCATTTCTTTCCTTCTATGAAGTGACTTTTTGCAGCAGTTGAAATAGTCTTATTGGGCTCCAGCAAGAACAACTCAGCTTAAAGGGTTCCTAGCCTTTCCAAAACCCATATCCTACATATTATTTATTTTAAGTTACCTCTTCTCCAACTTAAAAGCTTTTATTCACTTCTGAAAAGATTTCTCTCATTTGCAGCATCCCTATTCTGCTTATCTGTATAGTTCAGGGTACAGCAGAAGCATTTTAGCTATCTCTAAGTGCTTCCCTGAAGGCGAGGATCCATTATGAACCATCCAGGTTTTTTTAGGCACCCAAGTCTTCCAGTGTCAGAACAATAGAATGTTGCTTGCAACATATTTAGCTTTCAAGGATGGACTGAACTATTTCACAACAGACTTTTAGTTAATGTAAGATGAAGATGTGCTTTCACTGCTACAGTGGGAGACCTATTTATTCATTTTCCCCAGTGAAAAGAACCCACAGATCACCTTCTGAATTAAATGTAAAAGGAAAGACCCATGAGAAGAGGAAGCAAATTTAATCTAGGAAAGCCTCTATAAATTTGACACAGTGCAAGTTTAGAAAGTCAGTATTGTTGTCCAGTTCAGTAAGCATGACTCTGCCTTTACATTTGTTTCTACTTTTGAATCTATCAGACTTTTTTTTAGGAAGAAAAATTACTGTTCCTGTTTCACCTACCTTCTAATGACTAGAACAAAAACTTTAAGACTTGTGGACTTGGCAACTTAGGACTTGTGGAGTTGAAGCCCACAAGTCTTAAATTTCCAAGCTGGTGAGCTACAGCTGAACCAGATTGTGTATTTTTCTCCTTGCTGTCATTCTTGCTTCTCTGAAGGGCAGGACCAAGGGCTCACCTGGTTCAGCTGGTTCAGCTACAGAGGACAGGACATAACAATGGAAAGCTCTGGCAATCAGCAGTCTTTAAAGCAGGGGTCTCCAAACTTGGCAACTTTAAGACTTGTGGGCTTCAACTCCGTAAGTCTTAAAGTTGCCAAGTTTGGAAACCTCTGCTTTAAAGCATTATCTAGAAGAACAGCCTCATGATGGGAACTGTTTCTCAGTTCCTAAAGATTGCCACATCAGCACATCAGCAGTGTCAACAGCAGGAACCATGTGCTAATGGAAGCATTTGTTTGCTGCCTCATCCAAAAGGATATAGCAATGCCTTCCTTTCTTTCTTTTCTCCAACATCCACTTACTATAACAACATGTGCTATTCATTCTGTATTTCCTATCACAGGTCCTTCTCTCTCTCTTTCAGATAAGTCATGAAAGAAACATGGAACAATTTCCTCAGCAGGTCGTACCTAACTTGGTGTCTTCCAAATGTCCCGAAATCTCCTATCCAGAATCCTAACTATATGTGTTCTGAGAAGTGTAGTAAAAACATAATCAGGGACTAGGTTAGACAAGACTGGGACAGTTGGATGCTGAACTTTTACAAAATGATCCAAGCCACATGCTGACACTCTAGTTCGGTTCTCGTATTTTTGCCAGCTGAGAAAGAGCAAATGAAGATAGTAAAACTACATTGGGATTAATTTAGTGTCACTTGTCCAAACAATAGCTTATCTTGTGAATGCAGCATTCCATTGTTACACTGAAGGCATCAGGTTAAAATTCACAGCAATGCCAGCTGATAGAAGAGCAATCAGCAACGCCCCCAAACTGAACTATTGTTTTTCACTATTCTAAAGCATCTTTATACAATTTACAAGGACTACTATTTAATTAATGTAGCTACTACATTTTTTTTAGAACAGAGTCTTTTTGGCCTCTGCCAGGTCTTGGTAGGAATCATGCTTAGAAAAGTGAAGCAGCAGCATCACAGTCATGACAACAGCACCTCATGGAACCAGCTGATAAGTGTTAGGGACTAAACAAGGTGGACTGCCCTCTCTTCCTTCCTGGAAGAGTGACAACCCTCATTCTGCTGCAGGAAGCCATCCTTTAGTACCTCAATCCCTCTGTTTGTCCCTAGGCATGAACTGGTCCTACTTAATTGTAACCCTGTGGAATTTGCACCAGGTAATATCTTTGGCTGTATCTATTACAATCTATTTCCGGATGACTTCTAGATGGATAAAAATATATGGTAGATCTTTAGTAGTGATATGGGAAATTCTGTCTTAGTTTCTTACCTGTACTGGGCCTGGAAGTGATTCTGCACAAAGCTCTGGCCCTTGGGGGGCTGAACAGTTGCTTGGGCACTTCCACTGGTGGAGCTCTCTTCCTGTCCAGATGGTGACTGTGGAAGAAATCAAGACAGAAATTGAATAACAGGAAGCATACCTGTTAGTTCTGAAACTCTACTCTGCAGAAACTCTTTGTCATCTTAACTAGGCTACGAGGTTTTGGCACCAAAAATCTGAATGATTATTAGATGTCAGGAAATGGTTAGTTTTATGCTTCTAGCAGGAAACTGCTGTACTCCAGATCTGGAAGAACTATTCGTTAAACCACTGTTTAATAAGGAATAGTCAATCTCAATAGCTTTGCTTTTTTTCTTCTCTGTTTCCATTACTGTTTTTCATTGCTTCATACCTTCTCTCTTTCAATAGGAAAAATCTGTCTAAAAGAAGGGCGAGATCTAACTAAATGTCATGTTTGCAAACTGTCAGTTTAAATATTCCAGTAGAGTTTTTTAAATATATATGCATACGTACACATCCTGTTCTATGAATTTGCCTAAATAAGTGAGTGGGCGCAAAAATTTAATTACCAGTTTAAATATTCAATGATTTATTTCTCTCCACCAAATAAATAATAAACAAGCTGAACACTGCATACAAGACATTGATAGACTTGTGGCTGACTAGGAGAACTGGCATATTTAGTTATGTACAGCCCATCTTTGTTATGGTTTATGGTTCTATAAATAAGCAATCTTGATATGGCCATACCCAGAGATAATCTAAAGCTATTTTCTTTTTAGTTAATACCTTTTTAACCTTTTTCTTGGATCCCCAAATGTAAGGTGTATCTTCCAAGGTATTGCAAGTCATGGGATTGATTTAAACCTATTTATAATGCCTAAAGGGGGCACAATGGCTGAGTGGTTAAAGACGCTGAGCTTGTCAGCAACCATCTGGGTTCGAGACCTAAGTGACATTCTACTGGGTGAGCTCACATTCTTACCTCAGCTCCTGACAAACTAGCAGCATGCAAATGCAAGTAGATAAATAGGTACCACTTTGGTAGGTAGGTAACAGCATTCCGTGCATCTTGGCATACAGTCATGTTGGCCACATGACCACAGAAATGTTTTCAGACCACGCTGGCTCCCTTGGCTAAGAAATTGAAATGAGTACCAGCCCCTAGAGTTATAATCAACTGGACAGGGGAAACCTTTAGCTTTATCTATAATGCCTATATTCTTGGTTAACTCTCATATAAACTTCTTTGCTTTCCTTTGTCGACTTCTAGTCTCCTTAGACATCAAATAACCCATTATTCTGCCCTATTTTCCTCAAGTATATGGTGTAATACCTTCCTCTGTAAAGTTAGAAGCTGCCTATTTTCTCCTATTCCCAGATTTCAAGATTTATGTTGTTGTTTTGTTTTGTTATATATCAACCAAGTATAAAAGATAGAACAGAACTTGTTGTACACACTACAAAGGAAATGTACTAAAAGGAAGTTAGTGAAAGAGACAAATTGCCCAATGTTTTCAAGAAGAAATATTTGCCTACAACTCATTTTTTTAAATTAGTAGAATAAATTATATGATTGTGAGTAAAAGCAACCTTTCCCATTCGTATCCAGGGCTAGTAGAGAGATTTTTACATTGTCCAATTGGTATGCAGTTCCTGCTGTTCCTAAATTATTTTGACACAGTTGACCCTTCTATTTACAATAGCAATAGCATATGCATGCATAAGCCAGCTACCACCATTAAAATGCTGGTCCACTGGCACAGGAATTAAGGATGCAATCCAGATATTGGATGTGGTTGCTTCCTGCTATGACTTAGGCTTTGATTTTTTAAAAAAACCATCACCAGTATCCTAAAATAGCAACATATGAATGGGATCTTAGTGACCTCACATGCCAAGGGCTACACTGTTCTTCCCGCTAAGACAAAGGAGAATAATCTTTTAATGGGGTTCTTAAATGTAGCAAGATGAAGAGAAAAGAATGCAGGATGCCATTAATCAGGCTTTTTAGGCTGTCTGTAAAAGCAAAGGAGTGGTTGACTCTTGACATGCAAAGAAAAACAGGCTGGAAGCACAACAGTTTACTGGCCATAAATTTTCTAACATTGCTTAGGCTAAAACAGGCTGTGTTGATATATTCAGAACAATTTTTAACATTGTTAGCCAATTCTTTTTCTGCCACAGCTCTATACAGTTGTGCAAAAATGTAGGCATGTCTGGCCAAACTGCACCAATCTATGTAAGAAAAGCTAATTTCTAGCAGCTACAGAGTTAATCATAACATCTTTCCTCAAATGTCCACAACTTATGTGCTGTTGTCCACAGATTCAAAAAAGAACACTGTAAATATGGCATGTGCAGAAGAAGTTGGAACATCGTTCTAGTTGATTCAGTGATACTTTTTTGATTGGACTGTGAAGTTGTTAATAAGACTCCAGAAGTTGATTGATTTATTAGGCCTAGAGTACCATTAGCCTGGCAAAGACAGCTTCACAAGTGAACAAATACTCTGACCTTTCCAAATTCTCATCCTACTTGAGGAACTGCAGGCTTCCCTAAACAGCTGTCTGAGAATTTAAAAAGAAAAATCATTCACTCTTTCGGGGGAAGGTTATTAAAAACCTCTAAATGCTTTCAGCTAGCAATTTCAATTTATTAAAAATGGAAATTACTGACACAGTCAAAAATATGGATACTCCTCTACTCCCCCCTCCCAAAAAAGAATCCCAATTTGCTGTGAAACTGAGACAAGTAAATGGCATCCACCCTTTGTTATTCATAATCCACAGACCAGGCACTTTGCTTTTGATGTATGATTTAACATAGTCTTGTAAATAATAAAACATGAAAATGGTGTGGACATTTATGGGTACCTCTTAGAAGTTAAGAAACATTATTGGAGTTTAGTGATCCCTCAAGTAGACTATTTGCTTTAATTAACATCAAGAGTGTCTTCAATCACATAATCAGTCACTGAGCCTATGTGAATGGAGAAAAGCACTCAGGCGTTTTGGGTCACTGTGTGCAGTGAACATGGACAAGAAAAAGAAAAACAGAGGGTTGTTTGAGTAGGAAGAAAATAAAGGTAATAGTCAAGCATGGTAAAGGCTACAAAAACATCTTCAAAGAGTTCCATGTTCATTGTCCATGGCTGCTAGTATTATCAAGAAAGTTAAGGTCCATGGGAACATAACCAACCTCCCTGAATGTAGCCACAAAAAGAAAATTGAGCCCAAACTGAAAAGACTAGTTCAAATGGTAGAGGAGGAACCGAAGAAAACTTCAAAAAGGATCCTGGCTGAGCTCTAAGATCAAGGTACAACAATATCAAGTCACCATCTATCGCTATCTGACTGAAAGTGGCTCCCACATTAGGAGATTCAAGAAGACACCACTTCTGAAAGACACAAAGACACAAAAAAGCTAGACTGGAGTTTGCTAAAGTGCATGTTGACAAGTCACAGTCCTCCTTTGAACAGATGAAAGAAAATTAAAGCTTGTTCATACGTCACAGAAGAACTATGTTCATTCAAAAAAATAATGCTTTTAAAGAAAAGAATTCTATCCCTATTGAGAAACATGGAAGATACTCCATAATTTTAGGGAGTTACTTTAGTGCCTCTAGCACTGGGTGCCTTTAAAATAACCTGCAAAAAAGTTTAGCTGGCACTAGAATGCTTGTCCACAGCCCCACAGTTTACTTAGTGTTGCTTACAAAACAATGATCTGCATGAGACAAGGAATTTTTTTTATTCAACCTTACCACAAAAATAATGATGCAACAAAACAGAAAAAAAACCCTGACAAGTCTGAAATGCTTTAGAACAAGAGTTTTGGACAAATAAAACAAAAATTGAATTGTTCAGCAATAATAACGCAGGGTACCTTTGGATAAACAAAGATGAAGCATTTCAACAATAAAACATTTTGCCATCTAATATGCTTTGGGGCTGTGTGGTAAGAAGGTAGAATAGATCCAATTAAATATCATATTCTAGAAGCTTGTGTCCCCTAGTCTCACAAAAACGAAGCTGAAAAAAGGCTGCATATTTCAGAAAGACAATAATTTGAAACATGCTTCCAAATCTACCATGAAATACTTACTGAAAAGAAAGATAAAGGTTGGTATGGCCTTCACATTCTCCAGATTTGAATACTGCTGTTAATTGTAAAGAGACCTCAAACGTGCAAGAAAACCGAAGTATATTTCTAAATTAGAAGAATTCTTCAAGGAAAGCAGAAAAAAATTCAAAAGCAAGAACAGTAAGATAATTAGTTGACTACACGTTACAAAGAACTGACTGTGTCCAAACTTAGGTGCCTGGTATAATCACTATTCTTTCATTATGAATGTGTAAACAAGTACATAAATAGAAGTTTAACTATGTACCATGTAGAACTGGTGTAGGCTTCTATTCCGTTAAGAACTCATTACTACATATAATTTGATCAGGGGTGCCTAAATTTTGCTTGCATCTGTATGTAGATGCAGATAGGTTCTTTTCTTACACCCGTTGAATTCCAGATTGGAAAAACAAAATGTATGAATCAGATACTATTTTTCAGTGAGATGATAACTGATCTTTTAGGCCTGAAGTAGAGTGGGCTGGATGTCGGCATACATGCAATTAACTTAAAATAAAAGCCTATTTTAATGTAACTAAGGCTAAGGCTTATAATCCTATAAACTTTTCAAATGCCCTGTCTTGTTTCAATTATATTAATGTAAGTATCAGATCATAGAAGCGGTGTGTATTAAAGTTCTATTGAGATAGCAACAGTGCACAAACATGCACACATAGGATCATTTAAAATGAGATAACATGGTTTACATGGTTAACTGCTTCACCCACTTCCATTTTATTAAAATGGTTGTCAGTCTTTTCCATACACACATAATTCATGTATTTGCAGCTTCCATGAGATTCTTCTAGATCCGTGATGGCAAACCTATGGCACACGTGCCACAGGTGGCACACAGAGCTATTTGTGCCAGCATGTGAGCCGCAGGCAAACTTACCTCACTGTGCATGCATGTACCTCCCAGCTGATTTTCGGCCTGTTTGAGGCCTTTTTCAGCCTCCGAGGCTTGAGGAAAGCCTTTGCAGGCTGAAAAATAGGCCCATTTCGTCACTTCCTATATTTCCGGAAATAACGGAAGTGATGAAACGGTCCCATTTTTCAGCCTGCAAAGGCTGCAGAAGTTTTATTCAAGCCTCTAGGAGGCCAAAAAAGGCGTCAAATGGGCTGAAAATCAGCTGGGAGGTGCAGTGCAGGTAAGGGGGTGGGGTGGGGGGCATGAGGAGATTGTGCACTCATGCTCAGAGGGCATGGGGGGGTAGTGCACATGCATTGCCTTCTGGGTGCTGGCACATGAGCGCGCAAGCACATACACATTTTTTTGGCACAGGAGCCAAAAAGGTTAGCCACCACTGCTGTAGACGGTATTGAAGACAGCAACCTTCAAAGAACATGGCATTAGCCAAGGCCAGTCTGGCTGGGAATTCTGGGAGTTGTTGCCATCAAGTTGGTGAAGATAAAACTCAATAACCTATTATTAGCCCTAATTATAGGTTCAACTGAAATAGTGATCTCTCTCTTCAAAGACTAGGAAGACAAGGAAGGGGCCCTCCATCCTCCTGTACTGCAGGAATAGTCATCAAGTAACTACATAATGACGCAAGAAAATAAGCTATCTTTACTGTTCATAGCAATCTAAAAGGGCCTGTGGAGGTGATGATGTTAGATATGCTACTTATCCCAAATTCCATAGCCACAATTTGCTCTTAAGCTCAAAGCAAAAATGTACAGAGCATACATAAACAAATGTGATGGTCACTGACTGTACCTAATAGCCATATAATACATGGTCCCACCTCTATAATACAACATCCTGAGATATCTTATTACTCATTAAATATTTTGAGAAACTTTCTACCATAGGATTATCCAACCTTTTGAGGACTGTCAATATATTGGAATTTTATTCTTTTGTGCCAACAAAACGAACACAGATAGCTACGGGTAGCTAGCCACAGCAAATATATTGCAAAAAGACAAGTGGGTGAAACTAAAATCAAAGAAATTTAGCCCAGAATCTCATTATATATGGCAGAGATGAAATGTGTTATTTTATCTAATTAGGGATCACTATTCCACCAATCAAAAACTCTGTTTTTTCATGCACTGAACCCCAAAGACACAAGAGCTGTTCCTTTTACTCACCTGTTTCACACAAAAATATCACACAAATGTTTAATCTTCTGTCATGATCCCATTTTCTTTGCAACATTCTACCTCAGCCTCAGCCTTCCCATTCCTCTTTTTATCATATTAAAGCATCAGGCCACCTCCCGCTTCATGTTCAAGCATCCATCCTGACTAGGTAGTGGGAACAGGCCCTCTGTTGAATCTGTTTTGTTAATGTTCTGGCTTATTTTTATTTTTTGAATGGTGAGGATCAGTATTTCAATATAAATACTGATTGTTAGCAACTTCCAGGCTGCATCAAATCAAACAGGACTGGAAAATTAAACCCCCATGGAAATTCACAATGCTAGAATAAGTAACATTTATTGAAGAAATTTGGGAATCTAAAAAACAACTGTTTCTTTATCCTTCCTGCCCCGCATAATGGACAATTTGGGCCCCACTTCTGAGCAACATAGCCTGTTTCTACCAGTCTTCATTTTTGCAAAGGTCAGGGTTTTTTATTTTTTAAAATACAGTGTATGAAAACTAAGACTTACACCAATCAGTCATCATCATTTTATTTATAAAATAATGACCACCGCAACACCCAGATTCATTCTATGAGGGAGATGAGTGGTTTCTAAATATGGATGGATGGATGGATGGATGGATGGATGGATGGATGGATAAAAAGTGAGAGAACCTAGAATTTAGTTGGCAGGTATAGGAAATCAACTCTTTACTTCAAAGCACAGCTAGCCATTTGAAAATAACAAGTAAACTTAAAGAAACTTAATGTTAGACACATTAGACAGCAAGAACTGTCTACAAATATAGTAAATCCTGTGAGCATTCTATTACTTTCATTCTACAATGATGACCATAGATTGCTAGACTGATCTACCTAAACAATTGTTTTTCAAGGTTTTCTCAAGAACAGGAGCAGTCTAAGCAGTTCTAGTATTTAAATGTAGAACTTGTGTTAGTGAACTATAATTCCTGGTAGTTCCAAACAGCCTAAGATTTACAGAGAGTTATAGTTCAGCAGCATCTGAGGGATCACATTTCCTGACCTTTGATCTAACTTAAAAGTGGATGATATCAAACATTTACTTTTAAATTTTCAGGCTAAAAGGATATCCATAATACACAAGAGATAAAAGAATAGCATGAATTCTCCTACTTCACAAAGTAAGTCATCCAAATTCATGACCCTAGAAGCAGTTCCTGGAAAGTATCCAAGTGAGTAAAACTTTTATGGACTAAGGCCAGTATAACTGAAATTCCAGTAATCACTTCTTTTAAAAAGAAAGAATGTGTTTTAGGGAAATCACTAAGAATCAGAACATCAGTTCAAAACATACTCTGCTAGTTTACTTGATATAGACTATAGGATATTGCATAATAATGTTTTACAAATTCACCAAAACCATCTCTCAGTTTCAGGACAATTTATTCTCTTTGACACTTCTCACAGCATCATAAATGAACAGCTTGTTACCACAGCTGTCTATGAGAAAAAACAGATGAAAACTGGGTGTCATGCCCCAAAAGAGCCTTGGTGGTGCAGGCTGTTAAATGCCTAGCACTTAATTCCAGCTGCCTGCAATTAGTGCAGGCTCGAATCCCACCAGGCTCAAGGTTGACTCAGCCTTCCATCCTCTCGGGGTAGGTAAATTGAGGACCCAAGATTGTTGGGGGCAATAAGCTGACTTTGTAAAAATGCCACTTAGTAATAAGCAGGCATATACAATGGAAGGAAGGCTATTGCTGAGCGCATTGGGTTGCGCTCCAAAAATTGTAAGCCGCCCTGAGTCTCCGGAGAAGGGCGGCATATAAAAATGAATAAAATTTTTTTAAAAAGACAAATATTTAATCTGTTTCATCACCGAGGCAGGAGAAAGGTGCACAAGATTCTAACTTTGATTTTATTATAAATGTGACTTGCATTTATACAAAGCAATAGCTGAAATTCTTGGTTTCCTTAGCTTTTCTACAATAATCCCACATATCTGAGCTCTTATATTTTTGGAAATCTATTCTTGCAGTTTGTTGCCTAGTTAGTCAAAACTAGTTTGATACTTAGTTAGGGAAAAGCAAAAAGTGAACAAGTATGGGATATGATGATGTCCCAAGTGGGTAACATTAATATTATAGCTTCCATATGAACAATTTAATATTTTTGATAGTGGATCTGAAAGTCTTGTCCTCATTTAAATTCATTTGCTTAGATTTACTGAGTTGATTCAAATTACATGAAATGCTTATTTTGTGTGCACATTTGGCCTGGTCGAGTAGCAAGATAAAATGAGAAGACAGGAATCCCCTTTGAACACTGTGCTGTGTCTTCATGAAACAATAACAAACCTGGCAGAAAAAGCCACAATGGTATAATCTGATTTCCATACCATGATTTAAAATGCTTTTCATATTTATCCATGTACAAATTCATATTTTTAGCTTGAATATGAAGGATTTCTGCACCTGAACAATATTTCTTTCATCCCAGCAGACACAATGAATGTATTATTGACTGAAACATGATTTATTGAAGTGAACAGTCAATGGCTTGTTCATCTGATATAACTTTATTACTATGCAGTTCAATATACATATACAGGCAGGCAGGCAGGCAGGCAGGCAGGCAGGCAGGCAAAGGAGGTTTTGGATTCTAGCATGCCAACTACAGAATATTTTCCATCTAGAGCATAAGTTAGTATCAGGATTCATTTTATATTTAGGCCAAAGAAAGACATGACTTTTTTTTTTTAATTACATTTATATGTCGCCCTTCTCTGGAGACTCAGGGTGGCTTACAATTTTTGGGATACAACCCAGTGTGCTCAGCAATAGCCTTCATTCCATTGTATATGCCTGCTTATTACTAAGCGGCATTTTAACAAGGTCAGCTAATTGCCCCCAACAATCTTGGGTCCTCAATTTATCTACCCCGAGAGGATGGAAGGCTGAGTCAACCTTGAGCCTGGTGGGATTCGAGCCTACAGCAGTTGTAGGCAGCTGGAACTTCAGTGCAGGCAATTAACAACCTGAGCCACCAAGGCCCTTTTTTTTTGTCCAAACTCTGATCTGTAAGCTGTTTTATTGTTGATTGCTCTGTATTGATTATGATGCTGTATATTAATACGGTTTGGGGACTTTGGAAAAAATGCAAAGAAGAGTAACTAAGATGACTAAAGGTCTGGAGACTAAAACATATGAAGAACAGTTGCAGGATTTGGATTTGGTAGTCTAGAGAAAAGAAGGACTAGCGGAGACATGATAGCAGTATTCCAGTATTTGAGGGGCTGCCACAAAGGAGGGGGTCAATTTATTTTCCAAAGCATCAGTGGGCAGGACAAGAAACAATGGATGAAAACTAATCAAGGAAAGAAGCAACATGGAATTAAGGTGAAACTTCCTAACAGTGAGGATAATTAACCAGTGGAACAGCTTGCCTTCAGAAGTTGTGGATGCTTCATCACTGGAGGTTTTTAAGAAAAGACTGGGCTTGTCTGAAATGGTATAGAGTCTCCTGTTTGAGCGGGAAGCTGAACTAGAAGACCTCCAAGGTCCCTTCCAGCTCTAGTCTGAGTGTGTGTGTGTGTGTGTGTGTGTAGTGTGTAGATTTGATATCCTCACATTTTATGGGAACTTTATAAAAATTTCCTCAAAGCAACACAATTATGCGAAGCTAACAGTTAATGTCCTCTTTGTTTCCTTTCCAACATTAGGTTGGCAAAATTCCATTTTAATACTTTACATGGCCACCAGCTTAATCTTGGGGTGCATAAATCAGGAGAGGTTGGCTTAGAGCCTGTCTGCAGAAACGTAATTCTTCTGGAACAAGAATGAATCTTCTTTCTTCTTCAAAGTACTCAGTGCCTTTAACTTAAGCCAGTTTTTATATTTTGTGATTATGTTTGTCATTCTATTTCCAAATAAGTAACTCCCTAGCCACCTGCGGATTATAAAGTTCTTGCCCCATACTTAGAAATCTAGCACTGCTTTATAGTACTATTATAACCTATATTATTAAAAGAATGTAGGAGAAATTTTTAAAAGTGTACTCTAGTCTCATATGCTTATATTATCTGCAAGATAGCCGAGGTGCTTGGGATTATTATAGGATAGCAACAGTTACTTGTAGAAGAAAATTTTTACTCACTATAATTTGGAAACAGTAGATCGAGTCATTGCTGACCAAGAACTAAAGATTTAATATGTCTGTGGAGATTCTCAGCCATCCAGTTCATGATTGTCCCAAAGGTGCTTTTTCAAGAGGCAACTGGACTTTCTGGTTTTTCTCTGAAGGCATTTTGCTTCTCATCCAAGAAGCTTCTTCAGCTCTGAAGAAGTTTTTTGGATGAGAAGTGAAATGCCTTCAAAGAAAAATCAGAAAGTCCAGTTGCCTCTTGAAAAAAAGCACCTATAGGCTTAATATATGTATTAATTGGAAATTGGGTAACAAAAACTTACTAGAAGATGTTCCACACCAGTGGTGGTATTCTACCGGTTCAGCCTGGTTCTGCTGAGCTGGTAGTGGCAATGAGCAGCGGAGACCGAACTGGTTCTCTCTGCTGCTCTGCTGTTGGACCCGCCCGCCCGCCTGCCTGGACTCCCATACTCACCTTTATCCTCTGCTTTTGAAGCGCAGCTGCTTTGCGTGGCACAGCAGAGTGTAGCGCGGCAGCTGCTGAAGCAACTGGGAGAGTGCAGGCTCACAGGAGGTGAGTTGGAATGCCTCTGTGCCTGTGCAAAGTACACGTTTGGCGTGTGCGCACATGCAAAGCACACCCACCAAGCCACGCCCACCGAATCAGTGGTAAAACTTTTTGAATCCCAGCACTGCTCCACACTCTTTCTTGGCCACAGCTCTCTAGTCCAAAGAAGACAAAATGGATTCCATCAAACTTGCACATTTTTATAGTAATAGCCTCTTTCTGAGTGTGCTGAATGCATAAGGCATGCTATCTTACAGTTTGAATTGAGAAGAAATGCTTTGGAATACAAAAGTAAAAAGCAGCACCTGCCTTCAGCTTAGTAATGCAGTTGGACAATCCTGGAAATACATGTAGCTGCTGCAGTGAAGAGCAAACTGGTTCTGTATATGCAGTCCTATGAATTTCAAAACTGTTGATATTTCCAACTGAAGGTGAAATATTGTACTGCCCTGACTCACAGTAATGCAAATCACTTCTATGCCTTCAGTTATTTGGATCTGAAGAACTAAAAATTGCCCACTTTCATCTGATTAAGTTTCTCCACTGAGATGATCTGATCCCCATATCACTGCTGGTACCTATGCAGCTCAGGACAGGCACTATAAGCTGAATGCCCGAATCTGGAATTTCTACCCTTGAAAAATTAATGCAGCATCCTCTCATGGCCAATTTATTCTAGGAATATTTCTCCATATTTGACTTACTTGAGTGGCATAAAATGCATTTCTCAATATCTCCTTCTGATATTATTTCTTCTTCAATGCAACAGATGTTTCCCCCAAGTTATCTTTTGTAATGGATCATTGGTGAATACAATTTTTGCATGCAGTTGAGTTCTGGGCATTCCAAACTAGTAGAATAATTCTTATTGATGGAAGTGACTTCAAAGCCCTAGAACTGGTTTTTAAAATATTTTCCCACCACCTTCAGCTTTGATCAGATATCAAGAGAAGATGGGGGAGAGAAGGAACTTAATTTCCAGTTTCCACCTTACAAAACTGCATACTTACAAATAATGTACATATCTTTTAAAAAACTCTGGTTTTTCCATTTGAATATTAAAAATACACATTTTTAAACAAAATCTAAAACAGGCTTTTCTTGTATCTCTTAAAAGAGCAGTATTAGATTTGTGGATTTTGGCATGAACTTGGGCTATGAACTGAAATGATAAGATACACATGATCTTACAAACACCTCCCATTTCTCCTGCAACTACATTATATACTGAAATAGATACAGATCTTTTCCTACTATTGATTTGAAGTGCGCTCTACCTATTCCCAAGTCAGCAAAAAATGACTTAAAATTTGTCTTTGTATTACTGATTCTATCCTGATTTTCTTCCTTACTTCCCTGTTACTGATGTAACCTTTAGTACAATATTGTACAATATTTTTATGCTTTTAGGAGTATGGATTAAAGATAGAAGAGCTAGCAGTTCTCTCCCAGATCCCATTCCCACCCTTATATTACTTCAAAAACGCAAAAGGAAGCAAGAGAGCACTCAGAACTATTTCAGTTATGCCGTTTCAGGTATCACCAGTTGGACTCCACAATCATCCAGATCCAGAAGACTGGGAGGTTGAGTTGCACACCCCAGTTCTTCAGATGTTGCCACCTAACTACACTGATGATCTCAAACTGAGATTACAGCTGGATCTTTTGTATGCTGTATCAGAAGCAGATGCAGCATCCAGATAGCTGATGGGGGCACTTATTTATGTCACCTTGTATCTATGCTGAAGAAGCTCCATGCATGCTTAGACTTAGAATAACTTTATTGTCACTTTGAATATACACTAATTGGCATACATTAAAATGAAATTTCGCTGCATACTCAATACCTGTACTGTATCATACCGGTGAAATAATTTGCCCCTAAACACCTGAGGATCCTGCATTGTTACAGGCCAAGTTAATCATTAAGCTATGTGTGTTTGCCAAGAAACACAGATTTCATCCGGTAGAACTTCTTTGGGGTGGTGATAGGGAAACTCACTGTAGTAGTGCACAAAAATAAAAAGCCTGAATGTGCATCTGTCCATCCTTTTAGGAAACCAGTAACAATTTCCTGTTTTAATGGACTTTGGGGAAAAAAAATATTTTTCTCATGTTTGGATTAGTGCTACCATCCATGCTGATGCTTTCAGTCTTTCTACCTGATGCTAGTCCATTTTGTTGTTTACACACATATATTTATATGGATATGAAACATGCATGCAGACCACATATAGAATTTGTAATTATTCAAGGCAGCTTTGAGGATCCTTGTGGCTAAACTATAGCTTATGAATAAATAAAAATGTAAAGATTGCAAGAAAAAAGGAAGCTCGGCTACATCCAACAAACTGCATTAGTCAGCTTCCCAAATTACTGTACAAACCCATTCACATCCTAACCGCTAGGCTGACAAGAGCAGTCATCGTAGTTAATTACTACACAGCAGGAGGTATGCCAGCCAATGCAGCCAAACACAGAACTTTCAACCTCTTCATTTCTAGGGCGTAAATAAATTTGTCCATGGTAACTAATGGAAATAAACTTACAGGTCAATATTCGACATCTGCATTAATGCTCTGGATAATGGCACAGTGTCATTAATATACATTAATATAAATTTATGCAGGTTCTTTTTTCCATTTAAGTTGAATTCCCTCCCACCCCCCCAAATTCTGCTTGTATTCATTAATTTATATGTTTCAGCATTCATGGTCAAAAGGTAAATGGTAATGAAAGATGGCAAAAGGGTTGGGGGGGAATGGTGTAACTCTCCCACCCAAATATCTGGGAATCCACTAGGAAAAACTGACAACATCTTGGAAAGCAGAAATTTTCCGCTATGCTATTGATACTTAGGTGGAATAATTCATGGCACCTCTTTTGTTTCTTGCCTGGCAGCATCTGGGGAAAAAACCAGTTCCCCCATTATCTCCTCATTGGACAAGAAAGTCAAACCTTCAACCTGCAACAGATTTTGTTCTGAACATGTTCTATGATGAAGAAGAGAAACAGAAGTATAAAGAATAATATATGTGTGTGTGTGTGTACATAAAAATGTATTGATTATGGCAAAGCCAAGATGCTCTAGAACTCACTGCTAACAATAATCCCATAGTTTACTGGTGGGTGGATTTTCTATACAGTTTGGACATATACCCAACTCTCCCTTACTGCACTTATATGCATCCATACATCACTTTTTAATATAGCATTTTTCATGGTGAATGTGGGAAAAATCCATTCCAAAAGTTCAGATTGAAAGGGTTGAAGAAAAGTTAGCTGACCTTTCAACCTAGACAACAGTTGGAGACAACAAAGCCTGGAATAATCAAACATCAATGAGCCCATTAGGAGGGAAAATTTTCTCTCTGAGGTGAGTTTTTATATGAAGATACTTCATCTTCAATTTTTCATGTTTGTATTATCACCTCAGAGGCCAGCTGAAAGCCTGATATGACCAAAGCTCTAGGCAGGGGTGGGATTCAACCGGTGTTACTACCGGTTCGGTGACTATGTTTTATGTTTGCATGTGCGCTTTGCGCACACGCATGCCAGATGTGCGCTATGCACGCATGTCAAAAACCTTAAGCTGTGCTGCCGGACAGCTGAAAAGCACTGCACGGGTGCACAGCATTTGAAAAGCCACTTTTTTCCTGCTTTTTCAACCTTAACTGTGCCGCTCAAGGCAGATGAGGTTGAAAAAGCATGAAATAAAGGACAGGTAAGGGCCTGGGTGGGTGGGCTGGTGGGCCAAACAGTAGCAAACACAGAACCAGTTCGGTGTCTGCTGCTCTTCAGAGCTACTGGCTCTATAGAACCGGGCAGATCCAGTAGCATCCCACCCCTGGCTCTAGGTAACAGAAACTAGGCTGAACTCCAGTGAACAATGAAGTTATGTGCAGGATATATTCTGTTTTACTTTGCTAACTGAGATTGAAGTTATCTAAACTTGTTTTAGACTGTGAGTATGCATGAGAAAAAGAAAGAAAGAAGGAAAGAAAAAGAAAGAAAGAAAGAAAAAGAAAGAAAGAAAGAAAGAAAAGAAAGAAAGAAAGAAAGAGACAGACAGACAGACAGACAGACAGACAGACAGACAGACACCCTCAGTACAGGAGTTTTGGAAAGAAACTTCATTTATTTGATCTATCTATCTATCTATCTATCTATCTATCTATCTATCTATCTATCTATCTATCTATCTCATGCACCTTCTTGATAGGTCAGGCCTGAAAGGAAAATGGTTTGCCATTTATATCTTATCTGGTATATCAGCAGCAGAGAGGATTTTTCTAGCTGGTAATAATGTACTTAGTTTGCTCTCTCCAAAAATTGGGGAGGGTTGAAAGAGACTTTGAAGAGGAACATTTTAAAAAGTCCCTTGGGGAAACCAGCAAGAACCCAAGCTACACCTACCATGCATTATTGCACCATGCACCATTACACCCAAAATAATATCACTGCCAAAAATCTTGCTCTTGATGCCATCACTAACAGAGAAGGTCAGTGTTAACTTTCTGCTTGTGGCTCTGTGTTGTGTGTTAAAGTATTGTGCTTATGGTATTAAATCCAGGAAGTTTCAGCCATGCAAGCTCATCAGGTGATTTTGAGTCAACATTGTCTCTCATTCAAATGTACCCTGCCAGGATTAGCTGTGAAAAAAATTGAAGGAGAAAGCATACTGTCAGAAGTACTGGATGTTATTTGAAACATCTTACCTATTTTCTGCACAATATGGGAAGATTTTCAGTATCTATTCCATTTCTGAAAATAGCATTTGATGCTTATGTGTACATTAAAATGGTACAGATAAGATACCAACATAAATTGTTTTAATTTAATTGTATAGTGATTACAGTCCAAAAATGGGCCAAGTCCAAATAAACCAATTCCAATAACAATAAATTACCCATTTAGGTTAAGCATGAGGATCCTACTTCTGAATGATGGGAGGAAGGAATTAAACCATAATAAACTTGCCTCTTGGACTATTTCTCTCAAACTCAACATGCACACACATATTCTATTATGGCCACAGGGTGAGCATTTCTACTTTGGAATCCTCTTCCACAAAAGGCTCAGCTCAAGGTGCCTCCAGCATCAATGTTCTTGCTGAATGACTCTAAAGAGTCAAAGCTTCCCACTGAAAAAATAAAAATCCAGTGAATATGAAAAGACCTGCCTTTTTATCTTCCTTCAGGATTAAATTAGCATCCTGGACAAAAAGTCTTGAATGAGTGACATTATGAGAATACTAATGGAATCAACTGAGGGACAGATTGGTGAACTGTACTAGCTACCCACAGAAAGGCGACTATTTAACAGATGTGTTGAGATACTGGAACCTCTGAGCTTCAAGACAGCTGTGCTTTCTAAACAAGGTTTGTCCCAGACTCAGTAAGAGGGTTAAAGTCATGACGGAACACATAGTGATTATTTCTATTGCCCATGTAGGTCACTATATTTCTGGGAATTGAAACCACAGATAATCTCACCAAGCAAATCATAACTCTGTCACATCGGGTTCACTGCAGAGTTTTGACTTTAGGCACCCCAGAATTGTACAATTTGAAAAACTTTGTTTCAGTTGATCCAACTTCCTGAATGTTTATTATGGCCCTGGAACAGAGGATAAAAATACCACAATCTACTTTTCTGATCTGATTTGCAGACTCCATCAAAGTGATCTGCTGTCTACATGCTTTGCAGCCTTCCTCCCCAAACCAAAATCACCTTTATTACTTATAGGAAAAACAGATTGCAAGAGTTTCTCCTTTCAAAGTCATTCTCTTTATTGACAATTAGGGAAATGCAGAGTTTTATGTAGAAGGAATTCAGTGTCACTGTACTGCTTCATAAAAGCAATATTTTCACATCAAGATAAGTTAAACATTCACTAACCTCAATTATCATATATAAAAGCTGGGGATTTCCTTTGGCTGAATATTGAAAATGCCTGTTTGTGTACTGCATGTGTAGGAGGGAAAGGCGTGAGCATATGTAAAGAAAAGAAAAGCAGAAGAGTGAGTGTGGGAGAAAGATATACATTAAGAATGGACATACATGTGCTCTAATCTGATTTTATCAATGCAGAAAATTATATTCCCTACAATCCTTTAGTCAGATGTTTTTGTTTGTTTGTTTTGAATATGCAAGATTCAATATCAAGGGCTATCTTAAATGCTGCAGAGCACTAATGAATAACAAACAAGTGAGTTTCTGTTTCATACATATATGTGCGTTGTTTGGAGAAAAAATATAGTCAACTGCAAGTACCAGCCATGGGCACTTCAGCACTTCCTCCTAAAAATGAAAACAACTGCAAAAAGAGTAGGTACATGGAACTGCTTCTGTATCACAATCACCTGCCAGAGTTAGAGTTAACAGCTGTGCAGGGGCTTATGCTGCACAGAACTTGCAATATTCAGGAGCAAGAGCATGAACATGGCTCTTCAGATCTTAGAGGTGATTTGGAGGAACTGTCCAAACCAGAATTTTTGAGAAGTCACCCCATCTCAAGGCACTGGGATGAGCTAAAGTATTACCAGCACCCTTTCTGCCCAGGACTCCCACAATCCCCAAATTCCCACTGGAGCAAATCACAACCAGAGGCAGAGCAAGATATGAGGCTGCACTATCAAACACTTAACTCAGCATGGTGCATTACTAAGCATTCACCCTCTGCAGGCATATTGTGGCCACTCTGCTACTGAAAAGCAATCTATAAAGACAGAGAATCTTGCTCAAAATGTAAACCAATTGTTAAGAGCATTAGAGGGCAGGAACAGGTTAGGAAAAATGGATCTTCCTCTTGCTTCTGACTCATCTCTCAAGCTACACTTGTAGACTGTTTTGGACCTCTTCTCTGTCACTATAATTTTCTTCCAGAATCTGCTTCCAGACAGATGAATTTGCCACTATTATGTCCTTAAGATTTATTTTAGTTAGAAAAAAAAGATATGGCAATAACGTAAGGTTTACATATTAAGATAATATTTTCTGGACAACCTTTTTCTAGGAAAAAGGCAGAAAATGACAATATAAAAGCTTCCTCTATTAGTACCTATAGATAAAAGTTTCCAGGTAGGAAAGTGTGTAATAGCTACTGTATCTCACCAGATTATATATGGATGTGTTAGCTTCCAAGTAAGAAGTATTGGTTCTTAACAATAAGATCAGAGCTGAGTAAAAATATCTGAACATGTAGCATTAGAACTCAAAGAGAGTTCCATGTATTTATATATCTGTGTTGGTTTGTTTGTGTGTTTTAAATTTATGTTAAATAAATAAATTTTTTATAAAAAAAATAAAATAAAAAAGAACTCAAAGAGAGCTAATAGTTCTACATGAATTATAGTAATAATAACCTTCTATTAGGGCAATAAGTGGCAGCATTTAGAGTGTCCCTGAACTCATCTTCACCTTTTTATGCCGTCCATGAAAACCAACCCAGAATTTGAAAAATATAAATATCCAACAGTTATGCTTTTAAAACTAAGCTTCTACCCCTTACTATTGCAGATGTTTGTTATAACCTTATACAACTGGATAGTTACATCTATCAGCAGGCAGTATAGTGAGCAACTTAGGAGCCATTGAGACTTTTAAAAAAATTAACATGATTTTATATCATTCCTCATATTGTAATATTAGACTTCCACATTTAATGCAAGCTGGTTTCTATTGCTGAAAAATGGAATAAATTGTTCACAGATATTTGAGCTATTTCGTAGTGACAGATAAGAGCTCAGAGGATCTTCCTGGTCCTTCCTAGGAATTCAAAAAAATCAGCAGCTGAACACTTCAACAGACTAAGTTATGTTATTATAAAACCTGTTTAAATGTTCTAAACCCTGCCTGGATGAAATATTTCCTTAACAGGTTCCTAATATTTTAAATTCTAATTTCCACGCAGATACCTCATTAAAAAGGAGGAAAAATCCATTATTCACAAAGAAATTCAGAAAGATAGAGAACAATTTGGGAACAAATCCTTGAAGATTATGCTTCTCTATCAATATACATGAAGACCACCATTTATTTTTTTAAATAATTGTAACTTTATCATTCAAGCCTGTTTTTTTTACAGTTAATATGGTTACTAATTTGTCACCCTCAGTTACAGGCATTTCTCCCCTCTTAAGGAACACAACAATAGCCATGAAGATCTGCTGACGTGATTTTCAAGGGAAATGTTGTAAAATGAGAGACAGGTTCTCAGATACCTGCCTGGGGGAGAAGAAACAAAACTTTGCCTCTGGTGCTCCCATATTTGCCTAGAGCTTCCTGCTAATCACATTTTGACAGCTGCCATGTACACAGATAGGCTGTCTAGACAAAAAGCATCTGATTAGCAGGCACACATAAACACAAATGAATGAGGCGTGTTACACACAAAGGTTAACAGGTGACTTTCTTCCTATTCCTTTGTAGCACTACAGTTAGCCACAAACTGAAGTTATTGATGGGCTGAAAGGTCTAATGCTAAATTCTTAGGGGAATGTATTATGGATCATTATGTAGCCTACATCAGGGATGTCAAACTTGATTTCATTGAGGTCAGTGGTGGGATTTAATTTTTTTTACTACCAGTTCTGTGGGCATGGCTTGGTGGGCATGGCAGGGGAAGGATATTGTAAAATCTCCATTCCCACTCCACTTCAGGGGAAGGATACTGTAAAATCCCCATTCCCTCCTCACCCCACTACCTGCTTTCCAGCTCCGTTCTCCTGTGCAGGGCAACAAAAGAAGACCCAGCCAATCATCTGGGACTCGGGAAGCAGAGAATAGATGGGGGCAGGGCCAGTCAGAGGCGGTATTCCAAACTACTCAACATTTCTGCTACCGGTTCTCTGAACTATTCAAAATTTCCACTACCGGTTCTCCAGAACTGGTCAGAACCTGCTGAATACCACCTCTGATTGAGGGCCACGTCAGGGTTGTGTTTAACCTCGGGTGCTGGGTGGGCATGGCCGGGATGGGCATAGCCAGTTCGACATCATTTGTGTCAGAAGCGCCTGCAGTAGCTTCTTGCAGTGCTCTGCCAGTGAAAACAAAGCTCGGGAGGGCTGCGTGTGGCCCTCCTGAGCTCTGTTTACAACTGTGATGGCCTGCTCCAGTGCTCTGCCAGTGAGGCCCTCCCGAAGTCCATTTTTGCTGGCAGAGGCACCACAGACCAGTCCTTTGCTGCTTCTAGGAGAGCCCTGTGGGCCAGATCTAAACAGCCCGCAGGCTGGATCCGGCCCACAGATTTGACACCCCTGGCCTGCATGATCTTCATAGAATCCTAGAATTGGAAGGAATCCTGTAGGCCATCTAGTTCAATTCTTTCTGCTTAAAAGGTTTTAAAGGTTTCCCCTGTCCAGTCATGAGTGCCTTAAATGGGCGGTGCTCATCTCCAGTTCTCAGCCGAAAGAGCCTGGGTTGTTGTCTGACAGACACTTCCATCATCATGTGGCCAGTATGAAACTATAGCACACAGTAACTCTCTACTTAATGACTTTTAAAAAAAATCATAGCAATAGCACTTAGACTTATATACCGCTTCATAATGCTCTATATAGTGCTTTGCTCTCTAAGCGGTTTACAGAATCAGCATATTGTCTTCAACAATCTGGGTCCTTAATTTAGCCACCTCAGAAGTCAACCTTGAACTGAGTCAACCGGTCAGGACTGAATTCCTGGCTATGGGCAGATTTAGCCTGCAATACTGCATTCTAACCACAGCACCACAATGGTGCACAAATCATGTCACCAAAATTGTCATTACAAAACAGTACTGTCACAGAAGATGAGATACTGTACAAGTGAAAAAGCAGCAAAATCTAGTTAATGTTCCCAGAGCCACACTTGGGGATTGGGCAGAATTTTCCTACAAACAGAGGTAGCTATAAACAATGATGTCACTGCATGCTCCAGCACCTGCTAATCATAAATTTAGAAATCTATGTAGTCTCTGTCCTTAGTCATTCAAAACAATCAGCTTGGACTGCTAAACTGCATTTCCCACCCCCTGCCAGAAGCAGGAAGGAAATGGTTTTCTCAGTAAAAAGGAAAAGACACCCTCAAGTCAAGCTCAACTCATGACCATTACATGGGGACATCCACCCAGTTTTCTCGGTGACAGTGTGGAAATTATTTGTCTTTGCCTTCTTCCAGGATGTTTCCTCAACTTGCCAGTTTAGTCTTTAGTGCCAGAATTTCCTGGGAGACTCCCATCCAAGGACTAGCCAGACTCAACCCTGTTTAGATTTCTTTGAGGTAAACAAAGTTTATCAGAGACAGCACACTCCTCTGACATTCTTTCAGTGACAATCATTTGTTTCTTTCAACAGATTATGCTATTGAGTTGGAGCAAGCTTGATGAAGTCAGCAGATTTTTATGTGTAAGGACAGTTCTGCTGCAAAACAAAACTGATGAGCTTAGGAACCAATTATGTTCCTAACAGACAGGAAGCAGCAGGTGAAGCTAGGCAGAATCACATCCGATACCTGTACAATCAGCACAGGGGGCCCCCAAGGCAGTGTGCTTTCTCCACTTCTCTTCTCCCTATATACCAATCACTGCATCTCAAATGATGCATCTGTTAAAATACTGAAGTTTGCTGATGACACAACAGAGATTGATCTCATTCGAGACAACAACGAATCCGCATACAGATAGGAGGTTATACAACTTGCCTCGTGGTGTAACCAGAACAATCTGGAACTGAACACACTCAAAACTGTAGAAATGGTGGTAGACTTTAGAAGAAACCCTCCCATACTACCACCTCTTACAATACTAGACAACACCATATCAACAGTAGAGACCTGCAAATTTCTAGCTTCTAATATATCACATGACATAAAATGGACACCTAACATCAAAAACGTCATCAAAAAAGCACAACAAAGAATGTTCTTTCTGCGCCAACTCAGAAAGCTCAAACTGCCCAAGGAGCTGCTGATACAGTTCTACAGAGGAATCATTGAGTCTATCAACTGCACCTCTATAACTGTCTGGTTTGGTTCTGCAACACAACAGGACAGACACAGACTTCAGAGAGTAATTAGGAGCAGAAAAAACAATTACTACTAACCTGCCTTCAGTCAAGGACCTGTATACTGCACAAGTCAAAAAGAGGGCTGTGAAAATATTTACAGACCCCTCACATCCCTGACATAAACTGTTTCAACTCCTTCCCTCAAAACGACACTATAGAGCATTGCACACCAGAACAACTAGACACAAGAACAGTTTTTTCCCGAAAGCCATCACTCTGCTAAACAAATAATTCCCTCAACCCTGTTCAACTATTACAAAGTCTGCACTACTATTACTGTTAATCTTGTCATCACTCCTTATCACCCATCCCCTCCCACTTTTTTAAAATTCATATTTATATGCCGCCCTTCTCCGGAGACTCAGAGCGGCTTACAGATTTTGGGATACAACCCAATGCGCTCAGCATTGTGACTGTATGACTGTAACTTTGTTGCTTGCATACTTACGATTTATATTGTCTGTTTCCTAATATGATTTGATTGCTTATTGTACCCTATGACTATCATTAAGTGTCATACCTTATGATTCTCAACTCTTGACGAATGTATCTTTTCTTTTATGTATACTGAGAGTATTTACACCAAGACAAATTCCTTGTGTGTCCAATCACACTTGGCCAATAAAGTATTCTATCCTATCCTATCCTATTCCATTCCATTCTATTCTATTCTTAATGCTAAGTGAATAACCCACCAATCCCCAACAACCATCACCATTTCACATAATTCCAATTGACATACTGTAGAGTTGTGACATTAAACACCACAAAATAAATGTGGCATTCCTCATGTTCACCCCTATCTCCTGAAATCAATGGTTACAATCAGAATTCAGCACTTTGGAGCTTCCCTGATTATTCTGAACCAATGGTACCAAACTAGGCGTAGAAGAGCATTTCTTCTACAAGAAGTAGGTGGTGATGGGATCAAACTCAGAATTCTGTACCCAGAATTTGGTATCTTAGTAATGGCTAAGAGTAGAACACAGACCTGGTTTCACGTGTTATCCTAAGCCATAGTGCATTTTTTCTGCTTTTGGTTTGTATGAACTTAGTCACTTTGGCTTGTAAAACAAGGTATCCAGATTAAGTGAATGAAACCAACTGGTTTCTTAAACAAAACTCGGTTGAATAAAACATGGCCCAGTGTAATGTTGGATATATAAATTGTTTGGAAAACCAGCTGTTTATGAATAAGTATTATTAACATCCCTTGTGGCAAAGCTGGAAAGTTTCCCAGTTTTTAATTTTTTTTAAGAGCAGCAACACAGTTGCCACTAGCTGTTTTTAATATATACCAATTGTTCCTCCTTTTGTGTTGTTGACTAGTTAGCTGCTATGGCATAAACATGGCAGTTCTATTTTTCCCTTCAAGACTTCCTGTAATGTTTCATTACTATTTCCTGTTTTTGTTTGCAAAAACAAAATTCTTCTATTCTTCTATTGGAGACAGCATTAAAAAACACTGCTCTCAGCATAAATAAAACTGGTTTCAGACATACTCTGCGCAATACATTTTATGTTGTTACTGTTTCTATATATTACATTTTATTTTCCTAAAATCTAATAAAATAACTTTCTCCAAGATTCACCTGGCTATGTCTAAAAAGAGGACATAGTAGGATTAATGTAAAATATGAAACCATGAAGAGAAAGACAAATCATTGCTTACAATATGACTAATTATAGAGATTAAAGAAACTTGAACATCTTGAAGAAAGTCTCACATTCTTTGCTGCATAGTGTTTTTATTTATTTATATCCTGCCTTTATTATTTTTATAAATAACTCAAGGCAGCAAACATATCTAATACGCCTTCCTCCTCCTGTTTCCCACAACAACACAGTGAGATAAGTGACTGGCCCAAAGTCACCCAGACAACAATAACTTCTTTAACTTTGATTAAAATTAAATTAATTAAAACATTTAATTAATGTTCAAATTGTTTTGAATTGTATTTATATGTTTGTTTCTTGTGAACTCCCCAGAG
This sequence comes from Naja naja, assembly GCA_009733165.1. Taxonomy (NCBI): domain Eukaryota; kingdom Metazoa; phylum Chordata; class Lepidosauria; order Squamata; family Elapidae; genus Naja; species Naja naja. The sequence continues at coordinate 126,099,282 of CM019149.1, read as the reverse complement.
TCATGTATGTGAGATGGGTGGTTATATAAATGAAAGTAAATACAATGAATATGAGCATTTAAAACAAGTAATTATATTAAAAGTGACCAAGCTTATACATAATAAGCCAGTGTGATATGTGGGAAAGACCCTGGGGACAGGAGGGAGAGCTGCAGACAGGAGGACCAGAATGTAAAGGATTTGTCAGCCCACAGAAAGGGGATGACATGGGAAATGTTTTAAAAGGGGCCCTGCCTAGTTTTGAGGAAAATAAAAAGAAAGGAGGGGAGAAATACTTTTCTTCTGTCAATGTAACTTTACAATAAAGAAAGAATTTGTACTCCTGAGTATGCTTCTTGTCTGGATGATGTTGTTGGGTTAACAGCCAGAAATCTTGTATTATCAAGCCCCAAGATAGTTAAATAGTAGTTTCTATATGAGCCTAATCACCCTTGTCTTCATTCAAGCCTTTAAACAATCCAGGTGAAAATAGCTTGGAGCAACCTTTGAACCCAAAATTATGATTACCACAACACAACACCAGGAACCTTAGCCAGTTTAAAACTAGGATTTAAAATTAACAAAATTTAACAGTTGGTAAAATGATTCATAATGCCAAGCTTGGATGTCATAAAAAGTTATTCCCAAACTGATTTCTTTATTCATTCATGTGAAGGGAGAGAGAAAACACATTATATGAGTCAGTAAACAGTTTACAGTTTCTCCACACCGCAGTTTTTTAAGCTAGAGTTTGTAGTTTATTGCTATGGGTGAATGCAATCAATGCCGATAATCAAATTAGAAAAGCTTAAAACTCTGTAAAATATTGCATTTGGCCTTCTGAAGTCACTGTAGCAATCCAGGGAGAAAACAACAATAAAGGGTAAAATTAGAATGTCAAGGTTTAAGACACTCATCCTGAGAGATTATGAGAGAGTACAAAGAACATGAGGCTCTCCAGCCTTCTCTAACATACTAATGTAATATTTATTAACTTTTAGAACTGTGCCAAGAACTGAACTCAAAAGTGAATACACAGTCATGTTTATAACACATATCAGGTACACCTTAAGGTAGTTGTGTCTTCTCTTGGGCTCACATAACCATAATCCTCTAGATCAGGGGTGTCAAACTCGCATCTTCTTGGGATTTATACAGCTAATTTCATTCAGTCTTCTAATTCATCCACTTGTGAATAAGCCAAGAATGTTAGGTATCAAAATGCACCCCAAAAAAATCAGATTGAGTTTATCTGCAAATGGGCTCATCTACAGGTAATACTTTGAAAATGTGCCCATGTTTCCTATACAGGTGATCCTTGAGTTCCAACCAGTTACTTATCAACTGTTAAAAATTACAATGGATGCAAAACAAGCTACTTATGACCTGATAGATAGTTCTGAGAATGCCCCCTTCTGGTCACATGACTCAGCAACTGCCCTTTATTTACTATCATTTGCAGTGTCCTGCAGTCATGAGACCACAATTTATGACATTTTTGCCAGAAACTGGTGTTTAATTCTGATTTTCGGCAAACAATGGGTTTGCATAACAAACATTGGGTTTGCTTAACAGATGCTTAACAGTCTCCATTAAAAGGTCATAAAATCACCCATGATCACAAATACCAACTTAATGACTGTCACCACTTGCAATCAAAATCACAAGCTCAGTTATGGTCGTGGATCGTGAGTCGTGGGTTGTGAATACAAGCAGCTCTGCAGATAAACAAACCTTTGAATTTTTAATCAAAATACCACAAAAATTGTGAGTCAGCTTATCTGTGGATGGCACAATTTTCAAGGTATTTGGTTCAAAATGTATGTGTCTGTTTATCCACAAATTGCTTTATTTGCAAGAATATACAATATATTATTTCTGTAATAATTTTAAAAAATGAAGAGAAGAAATACACTACGGGGCATTTACAGAAAGTATAGAAATTATCCACAAGTCTTAAACTTGCCAAGTTTGAAGACACCTGTTCTAGGATGAGAATTTAAAAAAAAAGAGAGAGAGAGAATAGCAGTTTAAACTCATGACCATAAAGAAACCAGGGGAAGATGTTGCTTGAAATCATGTTACAGAGAAGAACGTTTTAAATACAAAAGATTAAAGTTACTGTGAAAAGTTATTGATAGCTTGGCCCTCAGTTCCCAGGCTCTCTGCAGCACATTCCATTAGTGGGAGAGAGTCTGCAAATTCCTTTCTCCTCCACATAATTCTCTAGCCCAGTGGTTCTTAACCTGGGCGATATTGCCCCCCAAGGGGCGATTTTGTTTTTCAGGGGGGCGATGGAACGAAAAGGGGCGATGTGGGGCCGAAGGAACGGAAGGGGGGCGATATGGGGGCGATGGAGCAAGATATATTGGGAGAGAGAGAGAGAGAGAGAGAGAGATCTATATTGGTAGATAGACAAAAAGACAGACAGGTAGGTAGATACAGGCAGGCAAACAGACAGACCTTTTGGATAGATGGATGGACAGGCGCCGGTTCAGGTGCGTACAACAGTCAATGGGTGAGCCTGCAGGGCCGGCGCCTCCCCGCCTCTTAGCGCCCCAAGGGGTCGGGCAGAGGGGCTAAGAGGCGACAGGGGCGTTTGAGGTGCCGGCCGGCCCTACAGGTTCACCCATTGACTAGCACTGCTCCGGAGCCGGTGCCTCCAATGCGGCAATGTGGCACGTTACGTGTTGCCGCGCAGTTCAACACGCCACTCTGCCCCTCTTAGCCTCTGCTGGCCCCCTTGGGACACTAAGAGGTGGCAGGGGGGCGGTTGTGTTGTGGGAGGGGGGCGATGACAACTTCCTCAATGGCTCAAGGGGGCAATTCTTTCAAAAAGGTTAAGAACCACTGCTCTAGCCAACCAAACAAATAGCCTTGATTACCGGACAGAGCATTTACTCCATAAATGACCCTTAAAGAAGATGATATAAACAGAAATAATAGTGCTTTATAATAACATCAGCCATTTACATAATGAACTCCACATGCATCCCCTCAGGAATGGTTACAATAACCCTGCAGGGTAGTCTATTATCATCATCATCTCCACAATGCAGGACAGGCTACCATTTGCATTCCAGATGGAGAGCTGCGTTAATCTCTTGTAGGTCAGAAATAAAAGAACAATAATTTTGTAGTACCGTAAAAAAATAGCATTTGTATTTCTGTATCAAGTCAGGCCAGAAAAACCTACGTGCTAAAAAAATAAATCTATTAGTGTTTTAGGTGTCATAAAACTCTGTCTGCTTTTGTCACAACTCCCAATCCACTTCTGGAAGTTACAATGTAAAACAATTTATCCAGCAAGGAATGTGCTCCAATTATCCTTTGCCCTTTGACCAATTCAAGCAAATATACAGACAGAAAGTTGTAGTCTAGTGTTTGAACATTAAAAAAAACCCAACAACTGTTAAGTTCACACCATAGTATGGCTCACTGAGCATTTCACTATTTCAGTCTCTGTGCTTATGACCTGCCTGCTGTATGTGAGACACAGACAAGAGAGTTTGCTCTTATAGCATCCTTTTTTTTTAATTACTATTTTTGCCAGCAGCAAAGCAGCTGCCACACCATTCCAGAAAGCTGCTTGACAGTGTAATTAGTGACAGATTAGTAGCTGTACTTGATGGGGACTCATTTACATAGTGAAAGGAAGAAGCAGAGAATGAGAGAAGACAGGTCATTGCCTGCAGGATCAAACCCAGTCTTTCTCAACCTTGTTTGAACTTCAACTCTCAGGATTCCCCAGCCAGCCATGCTGACAAAAGCAATGGAATGACTTTTCAAAGTCTGGTTGTAATTCAGAGTTATGCACAGGACAAAAATGATGTGGAAAATTTCTGGACCATGTGCCATTATTGTTCATTAAAGCCACACCATTTTTTCAAAGCTTCTGAAGACCCTGAAAAAAAGAAAAGATGCTTCTGCTTTAAGGAATCCACTCAATAAAGTTATAGCAATTCTTAAAGCAGAACGTGGCAGCATGAAAAAAGCTGTGTTGTTCTAATGCAAGGGTCTTCAGACTTGGCAAGTTTAAGAATTGTGGACTTCAACTCCCAGAATTCCTGAGCTAACATGACTGGAGAATGAATTCTGGGAGTTGAAGTCCACAAGTCTTAAAGCTGTCAAGTTTGAAGACCTCTGTTCTAATGAACAGTAGGGAGATACTATCTTTACAAGAGGATGAAACAGTTTAGTTTGAATCATTATGAAGCATGCACAGTCTTTTACAAATGGATATTCCTTGAGCAAAAATAAGCCATCTGTCTTCTATTCTCCTTTGGAACTCATGCTAACTAATCCTTAAACTGCCTTTCCTAATCTGACACTCTGCAGATTGGCAAATTCCACGGTTCCTTGTTAAGGGAGATTTATCAGCAAATCACCCAAAGAGCTAATCATTGAATCTTAAGTATTCTTCAGATACATCACCTGCTTCATTGCCACAAGCACTCTACCATTTAGTTAATCTTTTGCCTTTTAATTGATTATATACAAAATGAAATGTAGTAATATGATGTAACACTGTATGTTAAAAGGTATGTGTACCATATATACAGTAGTTAAAAGAAAAGCTGTTTCTGGTCCTAGCAAAAGTCAAGCAGCTTAAGATGAAATGAGGGTTTTTTCCCCTTTAATTTAAAGCAGCCAAAGGACCATCACATCTGGGCTATAATTGGGCCGCAACTGCAACAGGAAACAACCATGCAATAGTGTGGGCACTTACATATGGGCTTAGATGAACATGGTACACCTCTGCTTCAAGAGCTTCACTCATTAACAGTTTGTTTCTGGGTCTATTTCAAGATGCTGATGGATGAGAGGGGAAAAGAGGAAGAAAGAGAGATCTCTCACCTTTATTATTTTTATAAACAACTAAAGGTGGTGCCCTTCATGACAAGGGACTAGGTCAATGGTGGTGAACCTATGGCACGCAGAGCCCTCTCTGTGGGCATGTGCGCTCTCACCCCAGTTTGGCTCCACCGCGTATGCACACGTACCTCCTGCCAACCCGATTGTCTTTGGGTCTCTGCTGTGCATTCTGGGGGGGCATGTGGGGGCACATGCACTAGGGATGTGTGCATGCATGGGACACACACACACACACACATGGGGTCTGTGCACATGCACGGGGATGTGCATGCATGTGCAGAAGGCACGCACATGTTGCATTTTGGGGGTGGGCATTTGTGCCAAAAGGTTCGCCATCACTGGACTAGATTATTTGAGGGGTCACCTGTCCCCAATTTCATTTGTCCATCCCACAGATCCAAAGAGAGCACATGTTATGTCATCTAGGGAGTTTTGTCATCTAGGGATTTACATTTGGCAGGTCCTAGGTGGTGAGCCTTTTCTGCTGTGGCACTGTGTTGTGGAATCTTCTCCCCTGAGGTGAGGTTGGCCCATCTTTTCTGAGCTTCTGAAGGTCCCTCAAGACCTGATTGCAACCTGATGAGCCTGGGTAATGTGTGAAGTAGTGAGGTGCTTCATTATTAGTAAACCCTCCTCATGTACCATGTCTTTATTTTTGCTCCATTTTTATAGTTTTTAATGTTTTTTTACAATTAATGAAGACTAATGAAATATACTAATGGTTTACTGAGGGATGGCAGGGTGGGGTTTTTTTTGTTTTTGCTAGACATCATCTCTTGGTATATTTTTGTAACATGAATGTTATACTTGCAAAATTATTAAGTTTTTTAAAAATCATTTCTACTAACCAAATGGTCTACATAAATCCTTGTAAATACACACATTTCTGTCCATGTTTGATTCCACTAAACAGTTGCTATATTTGCATTTCACAATAACATAAAAGACAGTCTTGATAGACTCACCATCCTGTGGGGAAGGGAAGGAAGGGAAGGGAAGGGAAGGGAAGGGAAAGGAAGGGAAGGGGAAGGAAAAAGGAAAAAGGGAAGGGAAGGAAAGGAAAGGAAAGGAAAGAAGAAAGGAAAGGAAAGGAAAGGAAAGGACTGATCTCAAACCATGAAAATACTGATTCAGTTTGAAGGCGGATGTCCCACCAGTCAGTTGTGCTGCTTTCTTACCTCAGACCTCGTCAAGGTAATTGAGTTGCTAATACATCAATCAGATAGATATCAATTTTTTCCACTATTATTTTTATCATTGTGATATTATGTTATAAGCTCAAAGGAGGCAGTTAGGGAGATTGCCCTTATACCAATGTGTGTGAGATACTATATGCTGTGCTGAGACAGAATGACTTACTCTGTAAGTTTCATGGCTGGAATAGACTTAAGCCTCAAGTCCAAGTACAATACTTCAATCAGAGGTGGAACAATAATAGCATTTAAAATGTGGAATTTATGCCCCAGACCAAGCATCTCTGAGGTTTTAAGGTACTGTGGCAATAGTTAACATGCTACACTGCAAAGATTTTGGATGACAGACTGCCTATAATCTGTTAACAATGTTCCATAGAGACAGCAGTTAATCCAATACCTGGAGAGTACCAGTATGTCTGTCTAGGTTACATAGCAGAAAATATTGTATTATTCCTATTGGAGATCTTTTCCCATGGAGATAAAATCTACTACAACAAAGGGAATGGGCTGATATTGGAAGTCAACCTTGGTTATAAATGACATGTTGCCATACTCTACTGATTGACAATGAGTTCAGCAAAGTTCATTCACATTTTTATAATTTTGAGTCTATTTTGCCTGAAACAATATATCAGCAATAGGTTTAGTGAGCTTTTAGGGTAACACAATCACTTTGTCTGCCAATCACTGACCTTTCCAGACGCCTTTAGCTTTTGATTAAAAGAAACAGAACACAGGTCTTCGTTCATGCGATCCAACAACCACAGAAGGAACTCCAGGGCATCATGTTGTGCTTCCATGAACTGTGCACCATATTTAGAGACAACATTCTGCAATGAAAAACAAGTGAAGAGACTTATTATTTTTATCTGAAGTGATAAAGTTGTTCTAGTATTAAAATACATTCTTGGTCTTTTCTTTTCTCCCAAAATTGGCTAAACTAATGATTATATGCATATGATTCATCAAGATCCATGTTCTGTACCAAGAGCAAAGGAAAGAGCATAATAAAGATTATAAAACTTTCTCTATGTATATTTACTGGAAAAATCTGGAGAACAACCAGGAACTGAGACCTAGATCTTGTCTTATCTTTTATATACTAGTAACATTCTCAAACAATGAAAACTCTCATTCCCTCAACCTTTAAATGGGTGAAACAGTGGATTGTAGGCAGCAAATTTACAAGGTGCCTCAAATGGGCTGGTGTATCAAAAAATTAGGACCCATGATTCCCATAGAATTGAAATTTTGCAAATTTTATAAAACATTTTATGGCATAAACATGATCATAAAACAGTTTATGGAATAATGCAAATTTATTTATTTATTTATTTATTTATTTATTTATTCGATTTTGCGTCAGCCTCTCCAAAAGGATTCAGGGCTGCTCACAGCTAAAAAATACAACAATAAATAAATTACCTAAAAACATATTAAACAATTACAAGCCAAATTAGAATTAAAAACCCCAAAGTTAAAACAATCAAACCCCCAGAGGGTCAGCACTGCCGGATTGTAAAATAGACAGGTCTTTAAATTGTGAAGGTGCGAGGTCGGAGCCAGCCGAGCTCCAGCGAAGAAGATTCCATAAAGTGGGAGCCGTCAGAATAGTTGGCTCCTCCCCGGTCGCCACTGGCCATATTGAGTCGCAGATGGTACCCTGAGGAGACCCGTCTGTGCACCCATACAGGGCGGTTGCTATTTATTTATTTATTTATTTATTTATTTATTTATTTATTTATTCGATTTTATATGCCTCTCCAAAAGGACTCGGGGCGGCTTACAAAATAAAATCACACAACAATAAATTAGATAAAACCAAATTAAACAATCAAGTCAATTAACACTAAAATCACAGCATTAAAACTCTAAAAAACCACCCCACCCCAGGGTCACAGCCCGGATTGATTAAACAACCAGGTCTTCAGGTCGCGACGGAAAGTGCGGAGGTCAGGGCCAGGCTAAGCTCCAGGGAAGTTGATTCCAGAGGTCCGGGGCCGCAAAGAGTAGGCCCGCCGGGGACCCCAGCCGCACTGTCCGCTGACGGACCCCAAGGAGCCCCTGTCTGTGAGATCAGGCATAGTGTTCGATGTCGGCAGCAGTCCCCTTTAAATAATAGGGACCCATGTCGAAGGACTTTGTATGTTAAAGTTAGAACCTTGAACTCACTCGAGCGCAACCGCAACCAATGCAGGCCACGCAGGAGGGGGGCAACATGGGAGAACCGGGAACTCCCATCACCCGCGCCACGATTTTGCACCAGCTGCAATCTCCGGATGGTGTGCAAGGGCAGTCCTAGATAGAGAGCGCTGCAGTAGTCGAAGTCGCTGGCAACAAGGGCATGAGTGACCGTGACGCAGGGCATCGGGTCCAGAACGGGCTAAGCTGGCGAACCAGCCGATCTGGGCAAAGCCCCTGGTGACGGCTCCCACCTGCTCCTCCAACCGAGCCGCATCCAGGAGGACCCCAGATTCCTAGCCCTATCCACAGGGGCAGCACCACTCCCCTATGGTCAACGATGGACATTCCAAACTGGACCGCGATGCCGTATGTACAGCCACTCAGTCTTGGCCGGGTTGAGTCAAGCATATTTCCGCCCATCCAGATCCGCATCGCATCCAGACAGCGAAGTCATCACGAGAGGGCATCACTGATCTGGCCTGGGGTGGAGATATAACTGTGTATCATCAGCATATTGATGATACCTCACCCCAAAACCACGAATGATCTCACCCAGCTGTTTCATGTAGATATTAAATAAAGGGGAGAGAGAACTCACCCCTGAGGGACCCCACAAGTGAGTGCCTGGGCCCATCTCTGCCCCTGTTCACCGATATGACCGCCAGGAGGTAGGAGGAGAGCCACCAAAAACAGTGCCCCCACCCCCAACCCCGCCAGAGGCCGCAAAAGGATACCATGGTCGATGGTATCGAAGCCGCTGAGAGGTCTAACAGGACCAGGACAGAGGAAACCCCTGTCCCGCCTCCAGAGATCATCCATCAGTGCGACCAATGCCGCCTCCTGCTGAAACCAGGCCGAAGCCCGATTGGCACGGATCTAGGTAGTCCGCTTCATCCAGGAAAAGCGAAATTGTCTGGCCACCATTCTCTCAACAACCTTCGCCAAAAGCGAAGGTTGGAGACTGGACGAAAGTTATCTAACACAGTCGGGTCCAGGGCAGGCTTCTTCAGGAGGGTCTCACCACCGCTTTCAGGGCGGAGGGGAAAACACCTCCCTTAGCGGCTGCTGACCACTGCCCGATCCAATCAAGGTGACCTCCCTGGCAGCATAAGACAGCCAGGAAGGGCACGGGTCCAACAAACATGTGGTGGAACTCAGGCCGCATAATCCCGGCCCACTTCATCTCGAAACAGGATCAACTCATCCCAGAACATACTTGCCAGACTACCTGTATCCCGCCTCAGACCACTGCAAATCAGTGGACAACCCACTAATTCGAAAGTGATCTTATCCGACAGATATTGACCAAATTCTCAGCCCTCTAACGGATCCGCCCCCTCCCCAGAACAAAGGAGAGAGCGCAGAACCCGAACAGGGCGGCTAGGTTATTCATGACGCTATGAGGGCGGAGAGATAAGACCTCTCGCCATCCTCATAGCTCCCAGGTAAGTCCTAATATGGGCTCTTAACTGTCGGTCGAACTGAGAGCGGGTGGCCTCCACCTGCTCTAAGCTCCTCCGACGGCGCCATCTCCCGGAGCTCCTCTGTATACCAGGGAGCCATCCGAGATCCGCGCGCAGAGGGGACGATGGGGACAACCCTGTCAAGGGCTCTCCGGCTGCCCGCTGCCAAGCGGCCAGATCCTCAACAGAGCTGTGAGTAAGGGAAGAGGGAAAAGGCCCCAGTTCCGCCTGGAACCGCCAGGGTCCATAAGGCCTGGGGCGGAACCATCTAAGAGGCCCCTGTCCCAGCAGTGGGGGTGGCCTTTGGAAAACCAGCCGCAGGAGATAGTGATCAGACCATGGAACGGGCAGAGCCGCATGAACAGGTTGCCCTCTGTCACTACGCCACCACTCAGAGACAAAAACTAGGTCTAGAGTGTTCCCCTCGTGAGTGGGGCCATGAATTAATTGGGTCAGGCCCATGGCTTCCATAGAAGTCATGAATTCCTCGGCCAATCCCCGCCGATCCCCAGGGAAGGCAGGTTAAAGTCCCCAGGACTATAAGGCCTGGGAGCTCCACCGCCACCCCGAGAGGACGCCAAGAAGTCCCGCAGGCCGCTGTCACACAGCTGGGAGAAAGGTATGTGAGCAGCAAGCCCACCTGACCGCTAGGCCCCCACTTCAGGAGAAGGGTCTCACTCCGCCATCTCTGGGATAGTGACCTCCCTTGGAAGCAAGGTCTCCCTAATAACCACAGCCACCCCACCCACCCTTCCTGGGCCTGCGGGTGCACAACCCAAAACCTGGAGGGCATAATTCAACCAGAGGGACACCACCTGGCCCAACCAGGTCTCGGTGATACAAGCCAGGTCCGCAGCCTCCTCCTCAATAATCTCACGGAGGAGGGTGGCTTTATTAGCCACGGACCTGGCATTAAAGTACACCAGCCTAAGCCCAGGGGTCCCTGTTCTAACTCCCCAGGAGGAGGCCATAGGGTCGGAGCGAGCAACCGACAAAGCTGGCGGGTGCGCACTAGCATATGATACGGCCCTATGCCTCGACGCCTGCCACCACTCCAACCACCCTGGGAATCGCGGCCCCCACCTGAGTCCCCGGGGCCCCGCCGGCCCCCAACCCCCGCTCCTCCCCGCCACGAACCGGCTGCAACAGACCCATTACCCACTCCCTAACCCCTTAAGACAACAAATTAAAAATTTAAGAAGTTTCCTTCCTTCTAAATTTGGAATTTGACCCATTAGTCGCAACATGCCACCTCTCTCGATCCCAAGATCCGCCATTAAGGTAAGCTTTTGATAGCGCATAGGCCATTCCACAGACTGGGGAACCGCCTGAGGGCCCAGAATCTAATAGAGAGTAGACAAGCATAACTTATACATCTCAGATAGTAATGGAGGTAGTTGGTACGATGGAACACATTGTAAGAATGGAATACAATGAAGGAGACAGACTGTGGCAATAAACAGGAACAGGAACAGGAACAAGCCACAGTCGGCAGCTTCTCACAGCTGCCGCCAGTTAGAGTCCAATAAACAAGTCACTATGCTGCCACCATAGTGGCTTATGCAGAGAGTCCTGACAGTCCTGAACAATCCCCTGCCCTCCCACTGCAGGGGAAATGCATCCTCCCACTGTTCTCTCACCACAGTGGGAGGCAGCCAGTCTCCAGGAGAAAAGCAACATAAGTCCTGGAATGATGGAAATGGTGCAGATGACCCAGGCACCATCATTAGTGTCTAAGGAGTCCAGAATGACAAGGACAAAAGAAGGCAATAGTTGTAAATGAGTGCCCATCAACCAGGGGCAGTCAGGTCCATAGGAGTCTAGGAGGTATAACGTCCGCAGACTGATCACAAACTGGCCGCGGCTGGGGCCCGGAGCCATAGCGCCCACTCTTCCTGGGGGGGACATCACCAAAGAACCCCACCCAGGGAGGCCGGCTCCTCCAACCCAGACCGCAGCAGCGAACAGACCCTTCCCGGGCCTCCCAGGGCCTCTCAGACCTATAGGCCTCCATCCATCCCGCAAGTCAACTCCTCCCAGAGCCCGCTTCTGGGGAGAGGGAAGGGGCTCCCCGGGAGTTCCAAAGTCCAAACCCCCAGGCATACCACCTTGCCCAAAACCAGGGGAGAGAAGAGGACCACTAAGCCAGCCGCCTCCGTCCGGCTCCAAGTGGATACCAGAAGGCAGCCACAGCAACACCAAGAGTCCCGGAAAGCCATCCACTCCCTCGAGGA